>CABEEJ010004780.1:41364-58880 GCA_901482245.1 Timema douglasi | reverse complement strand
AAACATGTGTTTAGCAGCTGTCACTTCTGACAGTCAAAATTTAGGTATATACCTAAATGTTGACTGTCAGTCAGCACCAAAGAAGCTGTGGGCTTACTGTATATATTCTCCTGCTCCCTTGGGATGAGTAACCACAATCAGCGCCGTTACTATACAGCGTGCATTCATCACGTCGAGCAGACTAACATTTCTACGGTGGACTTACGATTTGAGGCGATGGATCCACTAGACAGAAGGAAGTTGCAAGGATAGACGGACAGTATGGCAAAGATTAGGAATAGCCTACCTCATGGCAGGATATATGGAGTAACTTTTCTGTTAGTTTTTAGGAATTAGGAATAACAATTGTCTTCACTGGGACATTATAGCTGTTACCTTGTTAGGTTAGTTATGTAAGGTTAGTGTGGAGTTATGCCTCCGTAATTATGTAAACATATTGCTAACAACACTTGTTGTGTACCACACTTCACGCATATCTTGGACTGAGCCATTTGGGCCAGCCACTCAATGGGATTGTGAATCCCTCGACGTACACTGTGTGTCCACTAATGTATTTTAAGGGTAGCTTGCCAGGGATAGCAATAGTTCAGGTTACATGAAGGCCTGGGAACGATAGGTACACTTGTATATCCTAAATTCTGGTTTGGGTGTTTAACCTGTGGGTCGTCTATGCTCCTCAAGATTGGCTCGTGGTTAACCTTTCATGTAATTTTTAATACTACCCTTTGGAGTATTGGGCTCATGAGCCACTTCTGACCCTCAGGCACGGCTGGAGCTGTCTTGGTTTCTTTAGCTTGTATGTTTTGTTGTTGTCCACCTGTTGGGTGCTCAAATGTGGGGCGTTTCTGCCGACCCGGAATAGCCCGTAGTTTCTAATATTTCCTTGTAGTTTTGTCTTACCTCTTGTAAGGGCTTTTTGCATTATATCCATAGTGCTGATATTAACTGAACTTGAACTTGCCCAATACAAATATTTACTGTATGTGCACAGTCTACATACTAGAATAATGGATGGTTTAAAGCATAACTGAGTTGTCTGAGTACATACATTCGGGGCCTCACGCCCCTTGTTGACCGTAATATAGGCAATGCTACCTAATATCTCAATAATGTTTTATAGACAGTACTTACCGAGATTATGTACAAACAATTTTGTATTTGTTTCCATAGCATCAGATCCTTTGACTGCCATTGGTGCTTTTATTTCAATGTGCGCGCACGCTTACTTTGGACAGAATCTAGAAGCTGACATGGTCCAGCTGTGACAGGCCCTCTTAGAGAATCCCATGTCCAGTGTCTGACGACTCTTTAAGGCCAATGCATCTTACCATCCCATTCCGAGCTTTAACAATAGTGAATAGGGCCAGTCTGAGCGGGAGCCATAAAGGTGGTTTATATTTTGTTTTGGAATTTATGTGACTGTTTTTTAGTATTCGTTAGGACCCAAGAATTGATGTGATGAGTGAAAGTGATTAATTAAAATGAATAAAGTAGATTATTTATATTTAAAAAAATCTGTTTTCTTCATTAATACTGAAGGAAAACTTGCAATTAAACAGTTTGGAGCAAATCAAACTAATGAATTTACATTTAGGCCTATGCAGGTGGATGACAAAATAAAACAACTTTTTCTAATGCTTGGTTTGGTAAAAAAATTGTGGTTAACTGTGAGTGAAGAAAAATAGAGCTTATTTTGTTTTTATTGATTATTCATTGGTGGTGCGGAGTTGTGGACAGTGGTAGGCTATAAGGATCTTAAAATTATAAGTGAAAGAATTTTAAAAAATTTAAGGAATGTGCAATTCTTTGGAACAGTAAATATTACACCATAGAGAGATTCTGTGGTCAAAATTTCAATCCAAAACAATGAACAGCTGTAAAAAAAAAGAGGCACATATTAGACACAGTAATAGATGATTAAAATACTGCGGTTAAGTTTGTTCACCATAGCTTTTTATCTGAATGACAGTTGAAAAATAATATAGTTAGGTTTTGGGTTGCAAACACTTGTAAAAGATCACTGTTTTGTTATAAATGATTATTTTTTAATTTAATGTCATATTTTACATTTAAAATAGGGTAAACTTAAGTTTTCTCACACTATTTCATTACTTTTAATAACTTCTTTCTATCCAATCCGAAATAATATTTTAAACATAACTAAAAGTACTTATTCTTATTCTTCATTTTAGAATGTTATCGATAACGTGTAATATAGTGCATACATTGCTTTTTAATACAGGCATATTTTTTTTATATATATATATATATATAAAAAGGACAAGTATTTTCTCTTTTCCAAGTAAATACAATGCCTGTATTAAAAAGTAGTGTATGCACTATATTACACGTTATCGATAACATTCTAAAATGAAGAATATATATATATATCCACTATAAATCATTAGAAATTATTGCGAATTGAAAGGATAGGAACCATATTTTCAAAACCAATGAACTCTTACAATGGTAGACCAAGTAAAAAAATGTTAATTTTTAAAAATATTTAATAAAATATCTAATACAAAACATTTTGTTTCAATAGAATAAAACTTATAGAACATGTTTAGTTAACAAAAACAAAGATAGGCCCCACCTTATCTACACTAACATACAAAGGCATGCAATCATATTTCAGTTTCATTTCTATGAGTCAAAATACATATGAAGCAATTAAAAATGGGCATTCTTCTATTTTAGAGATGAAAAATCATCCAACCAACTTGCTGAAAATTTTTAAAAATTATCAATAAAGAATTTATTCTACAAGCAAATCCAACATTTTTTTATATAAATTTCAGCAGCTATCTGAGCTCTCACTTTTCTTTTAAATAAATGGAATCCATAAAGGAAATATCTCAAAGATCATTTACAACCCAGATACATAACTCCATACAAGTGCAGTCCTTACAACACAAATACTGACAAATGAAAAATGGGCAGTTTATTGTTTGTTTTCTTTGGTAAAAAATCACACTCTAATGTGGCAAAATCTATCACTCGACAAGTTAGTGATCTGCTCTCTAAAGTAAACTATTAATGTAATACCTCCATTCACTAATAATACTAATCTACCATGAAGGAGTTATGAAAAAAATCAACCTTTACTAACTTCTTTGTCAAACCTTTTGAAAAGTAAATGCACCATCCATACAAGTTAAGATCCTCCTATGTTCTCTTTGTTGTTAGCTATTTAAGCTTAATTTTTTTCAAAATCTTTTGCAGATGTTTCCAATCGGTACTGGAAATCAAAATACAGTTCATAAAGTGAAAGTATAATGATCAACGCCGAATTGCATTAGCAGAGGTTAAAAAGAAAATACTTAGGGTGTGCAAAGGTTCAAAGACTTCAAATAATCATCATCTTCAATTTGGAGCTAACGATTACAAAGCTTTGCCAACAAAAATATTTAAAGCTAAAATACAGTGTTCAATTTCTCTCATTTTGAGCTTTTAGGTAAATCACAAATTAAAATTCACTTAATAAAAATCCAATAATTGAATTGAATGTTGAGATAAATTGATGTAGCAGCTTTGGAAGAAATATGTTTATCATATTTTAGATATAACATTTTTTAAATTATATTTTAATACCTAACATTATACAATAGAGTCAAATATGTATATTTTTTCTGGCAGAAAAGATTTTGTTAAATAAATTCAATTAGGTTTCAAGAATATTTAATATGATTTTATTTCCCTGCTTTGAGTTGAAAAAGTGGACTTGGCACATCACTAGGAGTCACTCAATATAACAAGCCAAGGTGTAGTTCTCTTCATATGAAGAGCTTCATTCCTTGAAAGTGGTGGAAGTAAGGTCCATCTTTCTGTGGATCTGTCGTGGGCGGAGAAGGAGGAGACGCGACCGTGTCAGGGGTAAAGGCTGTGGGATTTTTTTCTGGCTGATGTTTGGATTCAAGGGCAGTCACAAACTTGGGGTTGGATTTCCTGAGAGAGTAGAATTCTCGAGCTGCCTGTCTCAGCCGAGACATGAAATCTGGTAGACCTGTGGAGAAAGTAAACTACTTTACATCTAACTGTTCTTAGAGTGGTCACAAAACCACAGGGAAGAATATAATCAAAATTTACCTATCTAGTCACACCCTAAAACAATCGAGGAGTGACACAACTTTCATTAACTTCCAAACCAAGCTCTCGACCATGTGATAAAACATCTTGCAACAACTACTTTCTCTAACAACATAACCAATTCTATCCATCCCAACAAAGGCAGTCACACCCGTGAATCTGATAACCTAATTTACCACTAGAATTCCAACAATGTACTGCACAATATATTTGCCTCCCCATTGAAACTTTCCATAAATGCATGAATAAACATCGTATTGACACCATAATCAAGATAAGAAAAACAAACAGCTTCAGCACATACCTCCAATCATTTCCTCATCTTTGCGGAGTGCTACACTGTCAGTATTAAAATAATTTAACAGAACCCAATGTAATATATCCCAGGTAAAAAGATGGGAGCTGGCACATCAATGGATCACCAAGTCTAGAATACCACCCAACCCAAATATCCATTAATTAGGCCTGATTTCAACCTTGTTGCTACAACCTGCAATTCACATAACAATAAATGAACCTCCAAAGATTTCAGATTGCCTAGATAAGTTTCTATATTTATACAAAGACTATGACTCTGGCTTAAAAATAAAAATGTATAATATCATAATATATGGTAAAGGTTTAATTTTGACTTAATACTTTTTTATTTTTTAAGACCAATATTTATAATTTTGTTTGACAAATTTATTCAAATAATAAATTCATAATGACAATGAAGTAATCAGAATTGGAGCATTTTAATGCAGTAGATTTGTTAAATCTAATTAATATACATTAGACATTTCTGAAGGAGTCAGAATTGGAGTCTGAGTTGGACAGTAAAAAATTGAGCAGTTGGAGTCAAAGGCCCTATAAACTCAGAATTTTCATTTTATATACAAATCTTGAAACCGAATCCTGGAAAATATGGTAATTATAAGAGGGTTGACTATACTACCTTAATTCTTAAGTTTCTAAAGGTTGTATGGAATAGATCATTAGACTAAATAATGTTTTAAATTAAGAGGAATAGCCAGTCAGGATTGACAGTCAACCCTGTAGTCGACTAAGAGCAACAGTTCACGTTCTTAATCTGTAGAAACTACATGTGGTTGTGAAAGCTCAACCTTTAAAAATGTGATTTTTAGTGTTTTATATAAACAATTTTTACTTCAGTATCACTCAGGTAGATGTGGTGGCTATCTCTCCTATTTGAACATCTGAGTTGCTAGAACTAGAGAAAATAGAGATAGTGACAAAATATAAACTTTTTTTTTTAGATAATGCATTCATTATAACATTTATACATTCAGTTTAGTGTTAAATTAATGGTCTGAGGTGTGGTTGTTAAGTGTGTCTTAAAATTAATATGAGCTGAGCAGTATAAAAGCTCTAAAACAAATTTTAGCACTAAAACTTTGAAATAAAGTTGTTTATATCATAGAGTCAATATTTTCTTACATTCTCAAATATCAAACTCCTTTAGCATTCAAGGGATATGAAGGTCCTATCACTAGCTACAAGTGAATCCACCCAATTTTAATAGTCGATAATGAGGTGAGCCACTTTGGTGGTTCAATGAACAAAGATGTCACTCATGCATTAAACTGGATTGCCAAATTAATGAGGAAATTGGAGTTCAGATCTCGGTCCAGTATATTAAGGGTGGTTTTTCTCAAATTATTTTCCAATATGCCTCAATGCAAATGTGAGTACACTTTCTCTAAATTCAACCTTACTCATTCTGAACACTTTAGCAAAGTTGCGTTTAACCCAAATGAGTAGTAATATGCTTTGCTAAAAAATAAGGAGGTAACTCTAAAATGTATATATCAACTGTTATCGAGTAAAAATGGAAAGTATAAAACAAAGATATGAACACAGTTTACACTTAACACTGCTGCAAGTGGACAAAATGTAATGCTGCCTTTTGAAAGAAATCAGTCATATCTGCTTAATCTCTTTACATTGATTTTGTTCGATCGGAATTATTTAAGAAAGTGTGTGAAATGCTCAATGCAACTTCCTGAAAGATAATTTCATGCATTTTAAAAGATTATACAGAGTTTTTCTTAACAAGTAGCCTGTCACGAATTACTAAAAATGTATAATTCTTTGTGTAAAAGATCCTCAACTGATAAAATTTGATTAATTTATAAATTTACAAAAGTTTAATTAGAAAATAAAATACAAATCTTTGTAATATTCTTGAAAGCACTTTAAGAAAGAGATAACCAATATTTCATATAACTCTATAAGGAAAACCTCTTTTCGCTTTATGAGGTAATTGTATTATATTTGGAAGAAGGTACAGGAAAGGTGGATAGGAACATATAAAAGGGGGACGGACAAACACAATATGGCCTTTACAATGAAAAGAAGAACACAGTTCACACTTTACACTGCTGCCAATGGACAAAGAGGTAATGAATGTCTCTTAAAGAAAATTGATCGTCACCGCCCAATCCCCCGACCTAGGTTTCATTCTATCGGAACTAATCAGGGAGGAGTGTGAAACGCGCTACGCAACTTCCTAAAAGAGAAAACCAAAAAAACACAAAAGAGGAGAAAAAAGGAAAATGGTAAAGAATAATAGAACACATAGATAGGAACAAATAATATTTCATATGAAACATATATAGAAAAAAGTTACTCATGTACAGAAAGATAAATTTACATCTTTTGTCATAACTTATTTAAAGTATTTACTAAGTAAAATTGATTGGATTGATTTTATAAGTAGTAATACTATTAAAATAAGACAACAAATTCTACTTTTTAACAATGGTTGTTAGATATCAGTACTTACCGCTCATAGCAACCCACGCAGTCACTGAGGATGGGATAGACACACCGGCATTATCAAAATATGTCAAGGAAAACTCTATTCCTGGCTGCAACAAATTAAAAATATTTTGTATATTAAAGTTAAAGTTACTTAAAGGAATATCTTCAAAAATTTTAAACAATGTGTGAAGTTTCTAATGCAATAGTTTAAGAAGAAAATAAGGGAAGAAAGGAAGAGAGCAGTGTGTTTTTCTATCCAGGACTAACCTAAATATCCTTTTAGGTTGGCTTCCTTCACTATCAATTACTGTACATTATTGTACAGTTTTTCTACATTGTCTTATTATTGATATTATTAAAGATTTAAAAAGCAAATACATATTCCCACAAAATGCTATTTCTGACCCATAAGCATTTATCTTAATTTGAGCACAAATAGTACGCCCATATTTTCTTCTAATTGGCTGAATAAAAGATATATAACTATAACATAAGATATGAACAGTGGCCATCTCCTTCTTTCAAGTGGGGTAAACAAGTCTGACATACAAGTGTGTTTAAGTGTGTTAATGTAGAACAACAATATTACAAGTGCACATTCAACAAGCAGATGTGACTGATAAAAAAAATGCCATGAGGTGGCCCAGTGGTTAAAATCAAATACAGATGCACTATTTTAAACAAGTGATGAATTAGAGGACAATATGTTATTGTGAAAAGGATTTTTCAGCACATTTGCATTGAGTTTTGTAGTTGGGTGGACTCAAGCAAATCTACAATTTTACATAAAAATATACAATCGATGTGTCATAATTAAGGGTTTGCCAGTTCAAGTTTTAAGAGAAATTTGAATTTATCTTGAGCAAACTTTTCATAAAGCTCCTGAATATAAACTTTACATAGAAAGTGTGAGTTTAATAAATGTATAATTTTTAAAGAAAATTATGTTAGTAAAAAATGAATTATGAATTAATTTTGTATAATTTTTTTAACGAAGTAAGAGACACATTTAAAACAACTTTAAAAAAAAAATTGTTTTTAAAAACTTAAAAAAAACAAGCTATAGTAAATAAGAGAATTACATTCATACCTATTCACACCATTGTTTTATGGCGTAGGCAAACAACTATGTATGGAGCTCAAAAAAAAAAAAAACTTCATACTTAATCCATCTTCACTAACATTCTACCCCATTCCCTGCCCTTACATACTCCATTCGCCTCAGCAACATCCATACAACGGACCATACATGCTCTTTTATTCTTAAAACTATTTATGTTTCTATTGTTCACACACTCATCTACAACATTTAACCAGATATTACATGGCTTACCTATTCCTTTTGATTCACACATTCTAACATCATATATTTGACTCTTCACTTGATCCACACTCATCCTCTCAACATGCCCAAACCAACGTAAGACACTTCTTTCACAATGACTTATTGGATTCCCTTCTAAACTACATTCTTTCAGCACTCATTCATTAATGATACTGTTCTAAGGATTTTTTCTGCATACATTTCTTAGATATCTAATTCCATCCACATTCATCTCGCTCTTGTGTTTATCCTGACAAAATCACGCTTCACATCCATTGCCCTTAACACACTCTTATATCCTGCCATATTTGCCTCTTTCGATAGTATTTCATTCTTTGAAAAAGTCCACATACATCAAACTACTCTCCAAGATGCATTCACCCACCTGTCAATTTCACCATCTATTCTTCATTTTAAAAAACATTTTGCTCAGATACACAACACCATTCACTTGTTTTAAGAGTTTTCCAGTTACACTAAGCCGACAATCATTTCCTGATCTGTATTTATCAAAAAAAATATCCCTTTAGTTTTGGAGCCATTCTGCCGTCGCTACATTCAAATGATTTAATGCAATCTGTAAGTCACTTTCATTCTCAGCCATTAATACAGCATCATCTGCATATAGCAGCACTCTCACATTCACATTGACCATTTCACAACCACCATGTCCTCAAAAGTATCTCTCATACACTTATTCACAATGCCATTAAGCAACCATGAAGACATATGTAACACAACCTTGTCTAACACTCTGTTCAATGTCAAACCATTTGCTCAAAGTGCTATCAACCCTAACACACGCTTTACTTCCATCATACACCCTGATAATTTTTAAATATACTATATACCAGCAGTTCTCAAACTGCTTTAGATTGTACCCCTTGGCCATGAATAAAAAATTTGACCACAGAATAAATTATTGAGCTATTTAATCTCTTGGGAACAAATATTTATGGTCAAAATACTCAAATATGACAGAGCTATTTATAGAGAATCCTACTGTTATAGCCTTAACATTATCTCTTATTGAGAATCGTTATGATCAGTTAAAAAACAGTTTTACTATAATGTCTGTAGAAAAGTTTTACACATTTACTTCAAAAATAAATAAAAAAAGTAAACCTAAACACAATATTTTCAAATCAAAATTTGTAATTATAATTTTAAAGCTTATATATTATGAATCCCAAAGGGTTTTCAGTCAGAGGGGTGTGGCTGCATGGCTTGGCACAACTTTTTTTTATGTCTGGTTGTCCAGTTGAAACTTTCAAGCGGATTTCTGGCTCCAAATGTAGCTTATTTACTGTACTTATTTTTAGGTACACCATGGATTAAAAACCACTTTCACAGTGATGTGTTGTTGAAAAAGGCACAATAAACTGCTAATGTAGAAGGTGTCAAATATAGGATAGAAAGTTCTCAGAAATCGGTCTCCATGAATATGCCATGAATTTCATAAGTTAAAGATATTGACAAATATAGCAGGGTGCTCTGCCTGCGACGATCAGGTTTCCTAACATAGGAGATGTTCATAAAACAAGCATTTCTTTAATTTCCCATAAGAGTAGCGCCATGCCTAGGCTGCTTCCTTCGATTCCTTAAATATTTCCATCCCATGGTGGTGCCGTCCTTAGGCTACTTCCTTGAGTTAACATTCTGCAGAGTTGCACCATTCCCTGGCTGAGTCCCTGTTGATTCGACTCAACATCTTCTTAGACCACCATGCTCCGAGACCAAGCATGCCCAAGACAAAATGCCACAGATCCAGGAGATGGACCCACATGAAGAAAAATCAGGCTCTAGCTGACTTTCCCACCTCTAGTTCTGGCAACACCCCCCCTAGTCCCAGCATCAGCCATTGCACTCTCATCGCTCTTCCCTCTTATATCTTCGTCAAAAGCTCCCTCTTCCCACTGCTCAGAATCTGCTCCAAGTCCAACTACTCCCACCATCCACTACATCCCAACAAAGCCACCTTTACAGTCACACCTTTCGATCCTTAGCATCCCTCTCCCCTCCAGAACCCTTAAGGAGTAGGAAAGCCTCTAGAACTAAACCAATGCCATTTAACCCACAAACCTAAGCAGGGGACGTCCATTAGCTGGGAGGAATTTGAGTGGGATTTTGCATCAATTCTACATCAAGGTGAGTCTGGGTTCTGATAAGTAGACCTGCAAGACACCACCTTAACGTAGCCCCCTTAAGAATATAAGTTGCCATTAAAAAAAAATCATAGTTTTCACAAATGATTTACACACAAGAAGGGTTATAGGTTCATGGAAAAACACACATAGGGAACCTTAATCACTCAAAAATTGCCCTTCACACCATACAAATATCACTTGTGGAGTGGTCTAAGTTCTGTAATAAACATTGCCAAGGGGATGGGAGGTCATAACCCCAGTAGGGTACAGTTGGGGAAGTGGGTGGGGAGGAAGGGTGTTCCATCCTCTCGTCAATCTAGTGCTGACACATTTACTTTAAGTTACCCTCCTCAACCTTGCATAATAAATTAAGTTGTTAGTAACCACTGTATAGAATGCATTATATAAAATATTATATCTAAATTTTTCTGGGATAAGCTCACAAATTCTACCTCAAATTGATGAAGGACCTTTTCAAGTATAACTAATTGATCTGAGAGAATCATCTGCATTAAGTTTTCATTTTGAAGATGTAGGGATTGTGCAGTTTTGGACTGACATTGATTCAAGCAAGTTTCCAAACTTAAAATAGGTTAGCTTGATTTGTTCTTATTAAATATGTTGAGGTTTCCAATCATCCTTTTTGTATGAGAACATTATCAAGTGCAACACCCAGACCTTGACGGTAAATAAACAGCTAGAAAACTGTCTGAATAGCTCTGACAGCATATGAACCAGATTTTTTCAAGTTGGTAAGGGACCAAAACTATCACTTTTCCCATTAACTGTTTATATTTTAATTAGGATGATTTATGTTTAAATTTATTTGACATGATTTATTTGTTAATATTTGCTAGTATTATTTTAACTTTAATATTAAATGTCACTGAACTATATCATTAAAATGTATAGTCAAACATACTTCATTTCACTTCCACCCCCCAAAGCCCCTATTAAAATGCAAAATTATAATCTAATAAAGTTATAAGCTACAGCCAGACTGAATTAAATTTCTGGCCCGCTTGGATAACTAATTGAATAGTCCTAACCTAAATTAAATTTTAAAAAAAGTTCCCCTTGATATCTTTTGTTTTTTCATTTTAGCTTTGTGTTTGACATATTATCATGACTGACCTCACTAAAAGAAGTGTATGCCTTGATGACCATGTAAGACCAGTACTCCTTCACGCGATGGTTCTCAGACTTAGCCGGGCACTCAGGGTGGCTGGTTGACTGGTTCATGACGACAATCAGCTTGTGGTCCCAGTCTACTACATACCGCCTGTTGAACACATAGTCTCTGTTGGCGAACAAGCGCTGAAACAAACATATATATGGCTTTGTAGTCTCAGAAATATCTCAATCCCACCAAAGAAAAAAAAACAAGGACAGGTCCTTCGAAATCCCTAGAACTTTGAAAAGCCTTTTAGGAACCAAGATATGATTTTTAAATATTTTTTTTTTAGAATTCAAAGTTGATTTTTTTATAGCTATAATGCTGCTCAATAGTAGTTTAATCTAAGATGTTTTTCGGATTGAACTTGCAACCAAATTCCAGAACATTAGTTTACAACTAAAATAAATGTGGATTCAAATAATAAAATGAAATGTTAACATACATAGTGTTTTCCACTATTAAATTGTAGAACAGCTCTTTTTCACTTGAGACATGTCAACAATGTTTTATATTCAAAACTTATTAAGTTATAAAATGTGCATCCATGTGAAGTTAGGTTTGTATCATGTATCAATAATCGTGCATCATCATCATCACTGTATGAAGTCTAATTTTTACATTTGAAGCAAACTCGAATCAAATAATATGAGATATTTCCTGAGGTAAATCACAGTTTGAATATTAAAAAAAAAAAAAATAGTGTTGAATAAAAAAATTATACTTTGCATAGCTATGTAAATTTATTTTTACTAATGTTCATATTTGATTTGGTAAGGAGTAATAAGTGATAAACTTAAATCTTATTTATTTTTATTCTCTTCTTCTTATTTGATATTAGCCTTAGCCTTCTATGACAACATGTTTCAGTGTCATTATATGGATGTCACTTCATCTTCAGATCTGAAGAAAATCAATACAATTCAGAAATTATAAAATAATTTATGGATATATGACAACAAAATTGTAAGGTTAAACAAGTTTAACAATTAATAATGTGTTATGGGAATCTCACACAAATCAACGAGGTGACCGTTTTTACTTGAATTACCCACCAATCCACCCTCTTGGGCTAAAGGTTGGGGAAGTAGCACATAAATTGCACCAACCCAAGGGGTGCATGACTGTCAGCCAGAGAAATTATGTAAATAATTAGAGTATATGTAAATAATAAATTAGTGGTATACTCTTTATTATTCATCTCTAGACATGAGAAATTAGGTAAAATGTTAGATTTAAGGAATATTATAATTAGTTATATTACACCCTCCGCCGATCCTATAGATAAGGCCCCTAAAACTATAGGATAGGAAGGATGCAACAATACATGGAAAATAACAACTGGAAATAGAGCAAAGTTTAGATCAAAATATTCTTTAATTGTCAAAAGTATTAAACAAACACGGGAAAGACGGCCTTAATTCAAAACATCCTATAGCTACTATTCTGAAAGAAAACATTGACTTATTTGCGCAGGAATTCACAAAGTACGCTGGACTTAAGGTCCTTCAAACATAAAGTTATGGCTGGTTACTCATAACCCAAAACAAGACTTAAGGTCTTTCAAAGCGTAAATTAAGAACAAGTTTTACATATGTTCCCATGACATATCGAACGAACTTAACTTGCATTTACGTTAATTCAAAGTACTACAAATTTACATTAGAGTTGGATCAACGTGATCCCAACACAAGGTTAGCTAAGTTAACATAAAAGTTTCTAAGTCGAACGCAATTTCCTCTTTGCGTTGACTATACATTTAACTAATTAATGTAGGCCCCTCGTTCATGACCTAAACAAAAGCTTGCAAAACCAAGATAATTTAAACAAGGTGAAAAGTTCGTTTCTAAGATTCTACATTTTAAAGTTATTTCCTAAGAGTAACGTTCAATAGCGATAAAACAACTATCAAACTTTCTTTCTTAACATGCTACATTTCTACGGTGATTCCTACACCTGTCAAACGTGCAGTAAATATAATACGTCTCTATCAGACGTTCTAATAAATGTGATCCCTACACCTGTCCAACGTGTAGTTATAATGATACATATTTACAATTTACAATCCTCTTTATAATGAGTCTAAAACACGGAAACAAGGGGGAGGGGTTTTCACATCCAACTCAGTTACGCTCAAACAGTCCATTACGTCATTCTGAAGCAACTTCGTAGGATTTCCAAGCCGCTGATTGGACGCGTCATTGTCGCAATGCAGTATTCCATTTCTTGACCAATGTAGAAGCTTGAAAGATCGGCGACGGTTTTCCATATCCCTCCGCCAGACGGCAGACCAGGGTTAGTTGATTTGGCGAAGAGGTATCAAGTAAACATTGGCTAGTTTTATTGCAATGTTCGGGCTGAGTAGATCGTTGAGCACGTTCTCCGAGATGTAGTCGCCTAAATCTTGTTCATCGGTGCGTTTGACTTGCCCGCGACGTAGCCAGGGGATCTGGACGAAGGTACGTGTTGAACAGTTATTTTACTACACTGTTTATAATGGAATTTTTCTGAATGCTAATTTTGAGTAATTGTTGGGGCTACATTAGGCTATAATAGTGAAGAATACTATTATAGGTTTCTTCGAGGTTATTCTGGGGGTGGGTAGTATGTATTTAGGCGAATCAATTTGTGATATTAGGTTAGGTGGGGAGCAATTGTACAATATGAAGCATTGTATTGTTACAGTTATGTAAAACACTAAGCTAGAGATTTATCACTCAACAACGAACAATGTTTATATTAACAAGCATATAATTACCTTACTTATGATAAATAAATAAGGTAATTAAAAGCTTGTTAATTTAAGTGATTAATTATTTAATATTTAGTATATTATCTTCAATTTCCTCTAGACTATTTCCATTTTACCCACCTTGGTGGCATAGTTGGCTAACGCGCTAGTAATAAAAATTTAAAAAAATCTATTTTGAATTGTTTACCTTTATTAACCTTACATTTATTGTCATACATCCATAAATTATTTTACAATTATATTGGTTTTCCTCAGACATGAAGATGATTTAACATATTTATGTAACACAGAAACATTTTGTCATAGAAGACTAAGACACAATCTTACAATGTCACGTTAAAGTCCTTATAACTTAACCGTTCATAAAGTCTAATCGTTGGTTAAACTTGGTGTTGCGTTTTACAATACCATTTTGATGTGCTCGTCAAGTTACGGGCGGATGCCTTCCATTAATTCTTATAATCAAGCTTCTCAAAGCACTAGATTTGTTACATAGCTTTTGATTGGCTTAAATTTAACCAATAGATTGTAAGTAACTATTTAAATGTCTGTGAAGTTATGGAGTTGTTAAGGAAAACAGTTTAAAGTATAATACATGTTTATAACACATCATGTTATTCAATAATCATATTTATATATATAAGTTTATAATATATGTTTTTTTCTATGCAAATAAAGATGGGTATACCTACTCTGTTTATTTTAACGCTATTTTTTAAGCTTCAAAATAATTAAATATCCAAACAGTAAAATCATTGTCAATTTTGTAACACAATCTAAATTTCAAATAAAAACCACCCTTAATTAACCATGGGAGTGTACTGGAGAGGAGAAAGCGAAGAAAAAAATACACGTCCTATATTAGCCATTCAGGCCTAAACATAATAACTTACTAAATAATAAAAACAAAGGTAGGCCTACAGCAATGAAAAGAATTTACAAATTTTGAATAGAAAAGAAGAGCCTGCAGGGCTAAGCCAAAATAATTGTAATAAAATTCGATACCAGGAATTAAAAACCTCTGCCCCGCATTGTATTATTATTATTATTATTATTATTATTATTAGCACCGCGTATTACTACCCGTTCGGGTTATACGCACTTACGCTAATGTGTAATGGTAGGGTGATTGTGAGATGAAATGGAGGACCTACAGTTTAACGTGGAATCCGAACCACGGTGGAGGCCTGGCATTCCTCACATTGACAAGATATCTTATCAGAGGTGAAGGAAGGGTTTGGTAATCAGATAAATCCGAGGATTGAACCCCGGCCGCCAGCATAGAAGTCTGACACCTTACCCCTAGACCACCAGGTCACCGCCCCCCCCCCCCATTGTACAAATGACTTACAAATCACCCTATAAAAACTTGCTCAAAAGAAATGTTGACATCCCAAATTAAACAACTATATTAAATATAGAGAATAAATTCGACATGATTATTCTATTATAATCTCAGAGAATTTCTTTAAAGTTAGAATTACAACACTGCAAATCTGAGATTAGGTAATCATTGGTAAAACATCTATTTAATCAAAGGTGGACAATATTAAAACCAAGAGAATCCATAGATAACTATCCAAAGTTTTCTAAAAATAATAATGTAACCTCACTTGAATAGTAATAATATTGCCATAAAACAATATGGCGAAACGTTTGGAAGTTAATGTTGATGTTAAAATACTAACCAGATGGTATACCTCATGTTACCTTATCATCACTTTAATGAGGATGCTAGCTCCAACTTAACATTGTAAAATCCAAAGTAGTGGTCATTATCGCTTAGCCTCATGTTACGCCTTAACGAATAGAATAACATGACATTGTAAAATTGGGCCTAAAGCTAATATCAAATAAGGAGAAGGGAATAAAAATATAGACGATATATTTTATCATTTATTTTATTATTATGTAAATTTAGGTATTAAATATAATTTAAAAGAAAATTTATTCCAAACAAAATGTATATGTTTTGTCTTAAAATGATAAATTAAGTTACTATCACAAAATGTAATGTAATAATTTTTAAGAGCATAATTATTTTAAGGCTTATTCTGGCAGGAGGTTAACCCATGCTTATAAATTTACTTGGAAGTCAAGAGTGTTGGGTTGCCTTCCTGTTGAGAACAGCATATAGTTCATATAGCTTCATCCTGTTGACGAGCGAGCATGGTGCGACCTATGGAGCTTCTGACTCGTGTGAATCGAGATCAGCATGTTTATGTGTGAGAAGAACACACGTTGCTGAATGTTGGAAACCATGCTGGATGCAAGTGTGGCAGAGTTGCCGTTAGACGCGATGATGATATAACATGTGATCTGGCGGTTCACTCCTGCCGGAGGGTCAATCGCGGGTTTCTGGGCAGTTTTCGTGAGTCCCGTTATCGCACTTGATTCCTAGTTACGGGGGATTACCTCATACTTATGTAGTAGTTAGCATCTATCTAGAGTAATAAATATATCTTCTTGGACTAACTTGCTAGCCTCATTCCCCACGAACCATCCATCCCAACCACTACCGCTTGGGGTCCATCCCAACCATGTAACACCCTAGGGTGCTCCGGTAGTGTAGTAGTTAGGGTTGGCTACCAGGCACCCGGGAACATTATATCAATATTAAAGACGCTGACTTTGAGCATTCTATTCCATTTGGTTATTTATGAAATATTAAAGTCTTTGAATTCGAGTGTTCTATTCTATCATTGTTATTCATGAAATATTATATAAATATTTAAGTCTCAAAATTTGAACTTTCTAGTCTATTATTGTTATTCGTGAAACATTATATTAATATCAAAGTCTCTGACTTTGAACCTTCTATTCTATTTTGCTGTTCATGAAAATTTATGTTAATGTTAAGGTCACCGACTGCTTCTAGCAATCATGTCAATTTTAAAGTATAATGGTACATAATGTTTAACTTCTAAACCTCCAACCTTAAACACTATGATCAATATTCTTATGTTTATATTTTGTTATTGTTTCTTAACTATATCTCTTATATCCAATAAATATTTTGTTACTCTCTAGTAACTGCCTGGCTTTTATTTCTTGGGAAAGCAAGGTGATTAAAACTTTTAAGGACATGTGGTCCCCTATAAAATTCTCAATACAACCTTATGTCCTTTCAGAGAAAATTACATTAGTACCAAAATACTATACATGTTTTAATTTCAAAATGTGAATCATATTTGTAAAAATATACTTGAGCAGAGAGATTCCAATTTTAATTTTAATTACATCTTTGCCACCCCCCCCCCACCC
>CABEEJ010004780.1:0-41279 GCA_901482245.1 Timema douglasi | reverse complement strand
ATCTTTGCCCCCCCCCCCTCCCCAAACACACACAAACAAAAAATACCAATGTTCAAAGTAGATCTTAATTTAGTAAATTTAAAGTTTAACAAAGCCAAAAAGGGAATTTAGTGTTACATGTTTTCGAAATATAAATTTTGGATTATAATAGGTCCTAGCATTGTCCTCCGTAGATATCCTGCCAAGAGTTATTTTCCTTTGCACTCCCAGCAGTATGTATTCAGTACAGTTTTCCAGAGGGGGTGGTAAGGTAAAAGAAACTGGCAATAAGGGGAATCATGTGGGAGGGGAATATTTGATGTATAATCAGACGATTCAGCCACAAGACCGGACGTGACTATTTTAGAAGGTAGTAGTAGATTCAAGCACCGGACGCTCCTGGTGCACTTGGCAGGCACTGTCTCATCCACAAATCGAGCGGGTTAGTCGGATCGTAGTTTATATTGCAGCTGGATGCACATTGGATTGCTGGAGTGTGGGGAGTGGCGGATAGCCAGGTCAGAAAAACATCGTGAAATTGAGTCACATGGCACCATACAAACTGATAGACAACAAACTGCTCGACAAGCTATAAAAAAATATTTGGAAGGCTGGGTGGGTCAAGTGGCCGACACGACTTGGACCAAGTGTTATACAAGCTCATGTATAATAAGAGTACAAAGTGATAGATAACCAAGCGATCGACACGAGAGCACAAATCTGTAAAAAGACTAACCGCTAGACACCCAGAAATGACATGGATCAAGTGATCGACATGCTCCCATATAAGAGGACAAAGTGATAGACAGCCAAGCGACTGACACGAGAGGACCAATTGCTCGACAAACATCGAGATGAATCCAGTTAAGAGTGGCTCAAGTGACAGACAAGTTATTTCAAAACTAACAACATTGAATAGGGTGGATCACTTTCTCCTCTAACCTAACCTAACCTAACCTTAACAGGCTTTCAATTACACAAGAGTACCATGCCCGCCAATCGCTCCTATCCCCTCCTCCCAGTCTCCTACTCCCAGCCTTGATCTGCACAACTTACAGTACCCATCCTGTACTCTTACCTCCTTGCAGCCATACAACTTCCTGTATCCATCCTGATCAAGAGGTAGTCTGGCTTGATCATGACCATGTTGATCCCATCCAGCTCCAATCCATCCTCTTACCACCCACCCTACTTACCAGCTGGTCCTTAAACCTTGACCGCTTTTATCTTGTAACTTAAGCGATGTATCCATCATATTACCACCCGCTCTTTGATACCTGATGGCTTAGATCTTCTACCTTAAACAATATGTCCTTCCTACTTACCACACGTCCTTCAAAATATTTTGAAACAGTACTAAACAATTATGCATCATTCTTCATCCAACACCTTAAACATTGAGACCATTCATCGGGGTTCGATCCCATTCCGTTGACTGAAGGTGGATTTTTATAAATGGTTTTCCACACTCACCCCATGAAAAATCTGGTGCAGGTCCTCTAAATTCAACCTTACTCATCCCTAAACACATTAGCGTAAGTAGTATATAGGCGTATAACTCGAACGGGTAGTAACTATCTAGTAGGTATAACATGGTGCTAAAAATTAAAAATATGTATCACTAAATATACAGTCCTCACCTCTAATATATTAATAAAAAAATAAGATAGTTCATACGTTACAGAATTAATTGCGACTGTTCAATTCATGATATTCTTTTATAAAGTCATCATTAGTTTGAGTTATTCTCACCTACATATTTACTTTAGCAAACCCTACAAAAATATGTCAAGAAGTGTGAGGCTAGGCTGATGGGTTGGGGGAGGGGGGGAGGAGAGGGGGGAATTATTTGAGTGTAAACAAGGACATTTGTGTATTGAATTAACTGTTCTGTCACTTAGCCAACTCTTAAATGGATGATATCAAAGTTTGTCGAGCAGTCGGTCCTCTCGTGTCTACCACTTAGTTGTCTAACACTTTGTACTCCTATATATGAGCTTGTCTATCAGTTGGTCCAAGTCGTGTCGGCCACTTGACCCACCCAGCCTTCCAAATAATTGTTTTCATTTTGCCTACCGGTTGGCTGTCTATCACATGGTCCAGCCCATGTCAATCACTTGGTCCATGTCGTTTCTTCGTGTATAGTAGTTTGCTGTCTACCACTTTGTCCTCTCGTGTCGGCCACTTTGCTGTCTATCACTTTGCCTGCTCCCGGGTCACATGATAAGTTTAACTGTACATTATTTGACCATGTTGTTTATTATTTGATACTTATTTTAATGTCATAAGGCTTGTAGTTTGAAACAATGCTACAACAATATTAACTTTAAAGAAAGAACATGTTCATTTTAAGGTACAAAATGGCAACACTGCTGGGTATGAAAAGGACAGTGTTAACGAGGAAACTGATGGTTTTAAGAGTGGGATGCTGAATAGTTACTATTTGAAACTCTCTAACAACTTAATAATTTCTCATCATATTAAAATGTGTCCAGCTTGTGGCCAGCACAGTTTAGTAAAATGCCTCCATCTTTATTCAGTTCTTCCTCCCTTACTTTCATTCATTATTCTCCTCTCATGTGTACACTTGTTGTTAACTTCAACTCCGTCATCCTCCTTGGGATTTTTCTCCTTTTCCATGCTCATTGCATGTCCATATTATCTCTCTCTTTCCTCCTTTACTATCTCACCCCCTGTAAATAAACACTTGATCGAACTTAAGAGCAAAATAAATAAAAAAATAGTAAAAAAAATACTAATGCAGAAACGTTAATTCTTGAACTTTCTACGTTTTCTAAAATTCAAATTCAATACTAGTAGGTAAAATGAAGATTTGGATTTGAGAAAAATTGTGTTTGATCCATGATCCATCTCTAAAAATCAATTTAATTGTATCCTTAAAGAAAATTACCTCTCTACAATTTGCAAGAAATAAAACAAACTTTAAAACTTAACAAGCATTGATAATAAGAGAATTCTCATTGAAAGAGGGCTAAACAAATATTAAAAACTCCTGCAGTCAATTTTTTGTTAGAGTTCGATAAAAACACACCCAGCCTCCTTCTGGTCAACACACTCAAAATCTCAATGAAGGTAACTTGTGTAAAATCTGTCATTCAATTACATCCCTCCCCCATAAAAACGTGCAACCCTAATAATGGATTGGTACTACTCACAGGCCATTGCATTTCCCAGTACACAATGTCGCTGGTTGTTTTGGGGTCAGACTCTAGTATCTGAAGATTGACTGCTGTGTTGTCCCACTGCTTGCGGTATTCTGTGTCAATCTGCACCTGGAGAAAGTCCTCCGCTGTCACGTCATTATAGTTTCCGTACACTGGAACAACACAAATCTCAAAATGACACCTGGGCCGGAATTCGAACCCTGCTCACCTGGACTGTTCTACTGAGTAAGGTACAAAGCATCTCAGTGTGGTAATTCAACTATATAAACATGGAAAAATATATGCTAAAACCTAGATATTGTAATTTACAAATTGCAAAGATATGTGTTCAAATTATTTAATTTATAAAATCGAATATTGAAGATAAATTTTATCATAATTAAAACCTTATACAAGTTGTTTGTACTCTAAGCATATCTATTTTTCCTTTTATAACACACTTTGTATATTTAAGATATTTACCTTGACTCAATATTTGTTAATTGTACAAGTCAAATTGGTCAAACTAACATTCACAACATATTAAACAAACAATTGTCAGACTAGTTTTAGCGATAATGAGAAATAAAACTTATTAAAACAAGTTAAAAGTATAAAATATCTTAAACATATATATTCAAAGGTTTTATGATTTTGTTTATATTATAAAAGTTACAATACAAAAAAAAAAGTTTTTTCTTAAAATTATTTTAATTTATCTAAGTCTTATCTGATTGATTGTCCCGTTGCTCATTTAGGTGTTCCAGTTTATGATGTAGATTTCTGGAAGCTTAATTGGCCGACATGTTTCGGTACTCAAATTATTGTACCATAATCATGGAACTGTAAAATTAAAATTAGAAACTCAAGTAAAGAATGCTGAATAATTGAACAGTTAGATTGAGTAAAATATAGAATGTAAACTATAGCATTGAAAAGGAACTATTTAATATATTAAATATACAAAGTATTTTATAAAAGGAAAAACAAATATGCCTAAGAGTACAAACAACTTGTATAGGGTTTTAATTATAAAGAAATTTATCTTAAATATTCGATTTTATAAATTAAATAATTTGAACACATATCTTTGCAATTTGTAGATGACAATAGATAAGTCTTAACATATATTTTATTAATTTACTCCTTACAAAAGATCCATTTATAATGTTTTCTAAAATGTTATATAAACATGACACAATGAAAGGTGATCATGGATAGCTCAGTCAGTGTGTAAAACCAGACAGCAAGGAATGAAATCCCTATCAGGGTGTAAATGATCTATATTCACACAATCACTAGATCAAAATAATCTGACACCTTAGCTCAGTTGGTAGTGTATCTGTCTACTGAGCTAAGGGGCATGGGTTCGATTCCCAGCATGGCCAAAAAATTTATCATTGGTGAAATGTGAGCTTACCCTTTCACAGTGATGAATTACCGGCTGAGGACTGGATGTTGTGCCTGTCCTAATCCTATGTTAAATTATAAGGCATATGAAGCTATGACAGGTCTATAAAGCCGGTAGTGGAAAATATGTAAAAAAAAACTACATCAGAATGTTATCTAAAAAAATGTGTTTGTTAAAACACACATTTTTTAAACAAGGCTGACATGGAATGGAAAGATTGAGGCCTGCCACCTTTCAATAGTTCCTATCCAAGTATTTCATGTAGCAAATTGACTTTTTATGACAAAAAAAACCCAATGAAATATAGTATTTAGACTGTTTGGTTCAATGGGTGACTAAAACATTGTTGTAAGTTATATTATTCAAAGCACATTTTTACATGAATGTATGGTGTGGATAGTCGATTATGTGGCACTTAACCCTCCTCTCTTCTCCTTGGTAAATAAATATATGTATAGTGGCAAAAGGGTCACTTGACGCTCAAAACATAAAACAACAAAAATCCAAACCCACTTACTCTTTCTCTAAGCGCACAGATTTAGGTTTCACATGTTTTATTTCTTGTGGAAAGATTGCGCACAGAGATTACAATAATGAATACTAATATAATTTTATAGAACCACGTAAAGACACACCCATCTGTGTAATGATTTCAGCAAACTCTTTATATATATTTTTACATGTTAAATTTCCAATGCAATATAAAACATGTCTTTATGTATCATAATTCTGAGCGCAACTGTTTTAATTGAATAAATTTAATTTACATTTTGGACTGATTTGCAAAACACATTCGTCTCCAACAAGTTTTGGAACAAATGTTTATTATATAATTTATTTAAAGTTTTACATTTCGACGAGGAACAAAACCACGTCTTTACTTCTATACATTTTCCAAGAGACTCTATCAAGACATGCCATAAGGCCGCACCCTTTCCTTTTTTATCCACCCACAAAACATTGTGTTTTATTTCCATCTACCAATCAGTAATAATTATTGGAAAGTGGGAAATTGATCAAAGTGGAAGGAGCCAACTTACTCACACGTGTTAAAGATACGAGTCTCCAAACACGGAAATAAAGCTAACTATCAACAAACTGCAATTTATAATAATTCTAGATTTACTTTAAAAGATGAATAAAATATTAAATTAAGAAATTTGAATATTCTTGACGTTAAAAGGTTTAATTCTAAATAATAAAAGGGTTGCGAGAACCTATAGTCCTATACCATTTCAAAATTGTACACATTTTTTATCTCAGTAGTATATTTTGAATTGAAATTACAATTTAGTATAGACTTGCTGTTATTCACAGGTATTTATTTAAAAGTATATATAAAATGACAACTTTATACAAGAATCAAATCCAGATCTTTGACTTAGGATGTCAATGTTCTATCAATGAGTTGTCCAGGTTCATCTCATTCTCAAACACATTCAACACGCATAATTATTTTAAGACCAAGTTGAGATGGTACATACATCTGTTTGTGCACACCATGTCTTACAATCCCAGGTGATCCATAGGTGTTAGGATACTATTTTATCATTCCATAAGTGTTCTACAATATATGAGTGTCAAGTAACTTATGCACTATTCTATTAGTAAGATATCTCTGGACCTGTGGTGGGTCTTCCTATCCAACCAGCTATAGAACCAATACTTTACTAATATTTACCTTTATAAGCATACAGAGCATTACAGTCCTTTCTCCATATAATAAGATCTTCTCTCTCGATGAAAGGCACCCAGTTGGTTGTAGCTGCAACATAAACATGACAGTTAGTTGATACAAGCTGATTTGTAATACAATGACCTAAGAGTCTGCTAGAGGTAACTATGGTAGCCAGACTCATACCGATAAAGCTTGGGTTCAATCACCAGCGAAGCAAATAGGGGTGAAGGAGTAATAAAGGTATTAAGAGATTTGGGTGATTTTTCAAATATTGTGGTTCCTGTGCTAGGGTATTTATTAAAACAAAATTATTCTTATCATCTTATGTTAGGTAAGAGAGATTAATCTTAGAAAATTGCCATATAAATAACCTAAATCAGGTTAGAAAATATATAAAGAATAAATACAGAGTAGCCAGCAGATGAACAAAGTAGGGCTGGGTAGGGTTTTCACTTGAACTGGAAATGATTTTGGTTCCAATAAAGTTAATTAAAGAGTTCTTAGTTGTATAAGAAGAAATTCTTAATAAATACACATATAAAAATTAAATGAATACAGTTGGCATGGATAAAAAGTTTCTACAAACCATTTAGGACCTTTTATGTTTAGTGGCCAACTGGACGATGACAATTTTAACAACCCATAATATAGAAAGATTAAAACTTAGAACCGAAATAAATAGAACCAGCACAGGATAAGAAGTTAGAAAATTTTATAATCAACCCATCACTATACAAAAGGATGAATACATGAAAGCTGATTATTTTTATTTTTCATTTACTGGATCTTACTACTTGTTTAGGTATTCTAAATGCTTACCTTAGTGGGTTAAGGATGAGCAAGGTAGAATTTAGAAGAAATGTATCCACATTTACATGAAGGAAAAGTGGGAAGCTATTTAGGAAAAAATACCTGCAGTACAGCAAACTGTGATTAAAACTCTGATCCTCCCACCAATAACAATTCAGTATATTGTGGGTGTAGCACCTTAGATCAGGCATGTCAAATTTGCAGCCTGATTCATGATTATATGCGGACTATGGACCTTTTGATGAACCAACAAACAATGTGGTTCAATTTGTCTTTTTGTAAAAGTTGTCTGAATACAACATTTGAAATTATGACATTTGGAAATTGGTCATTATTTGGTGAAATCTAGCAAGTGAGGTTGGTGTATTTTACTCAATAGGTACTCACCAAAGATCAATTTCCAAAAATGGTTAAATTTGCGCACCAAATATGTGTAATATTTGTCAGCACACAAGTGTGTTTTCACCCATGAAAAAGAACAAACACCCGAGAAATCACTTTTACCAGTATATATTTGACAACTATTTTGAACATGACTTCAACAAGAGATCTGAAGCCAATCAGACCCTTGATGCAAATATGTTTCAAGTTTTTGGTAAAAAAAATAAATTAGATAAGCCTTAACATTTTATGTAAGCTTAATTTATTTTCGTTATGTTAAAGATTTTAAAATTGATATTTTTCTATTTAAGATGGTGACACTATTGATCATTCTGAAATGTGGCCCCCTCATTATTTTCAATGTTCAATGTGGCCCTAAAGGTCAAACAAGTTTGACGTGCCTGCCTTAGACCATTCAACGACTGATGAGTGTGTATGAATACATGAAAGTAGATATAGTTACTTTTTTAAATGTCAGATTTAAGGTTTTTTGTATTGTGAACTGACTGTAGCCAGGCGGTGATATGAATTTCAACAATTAACTTAATAACAGTTTTATATGCACAGGGTGGCTACAAAAAATATTTTACAAAATTCCCTGACCTTTCCAGGTAACCTTTTTCAATTTTACAACTATTTTTTTTCCAGTTTTAATGGTGTATCATGAATTTTGTTTTATTTATTATTGATCACATATTAAAAAAAGTTTAAATCAATTAAACATAAATTATTTTATCAGTTATTTAAAAAATTAAAATGTGATTTTATTTCGGTATTGTTAACTTTTGTTTTAGTGTTTAGTTGCGAAATTAATGGGATATATGGAACATATTTTTAATTCCTTGACTTTTCCTTATTTTTAGTTAAATTCCCTGACATTTCCCTGTTTTCGCTGTCATCCAAAAATTCCTTGACATTTCCCTGTTTTCCCTGTGATCCAAAAATTCCCTAACTTTTCCAGGTTTTCCCTGTTTGTATCCACCATGATGCAAAGGTCCTGCAACTCACAAACTGTTTTGGCACTTAGATGGGAGATGTCAATTGAAATCAAGTGTCAAATCAACCAAATATATTTGTGAGATGGATGAAAACATAACAGTATTTAGTGATATTTAGTGTCAGAAAATTCTTATGCCGAAATGGATTTGTTTCCAATTACTAATCATAAATTAGTTGCCCGGGATCTGGGTGTAGTATATGTCCTAGAATGAATTTGGATAAGTCACTAATAGTCAAATATTAAAGAGCTCTTAACAGCTTTGCTTTAAACATGTTTTATAACCTGTATCAATGGCAATATGCATCAAAAGTCAAGCTTGTTTTGCCTGGTTTGCTGACGACAGAGAGTTAAGATAGTGTATTTAAAGTACTTTATGTTAAATGGTTTCCCACTCACACAAATGTGGCACCTCATTAGTTTAGTTAAATAAGGTTAGCCTAAAAGGTTGGTACACATGGGGTAGAAACAACCCCAACACAAAAAAAATAATTAGATGCAATTGTTTATTTGTCTTTTTAAATGCATTATATCAAATTTGTGGTACCTATTAGGCTTAGTACATATACATTTATTTATTTAAGATATTTAATGTGTACTTTCTGAACCAACTAATTATATCAGCACATGAGAATTTCTATGAGCGAGACCGAAAGGACATACCAATTTTGCCAAGAAAGGTATTTCCACATACCTTCCAAGGTCCTTTTAAGTTACATGCCCCAATTGACATAGGACCAACGGCTTTACTTCCACTCCAAAGGAAGTACCGGTAGTACAGATAAAACTTACGGTCTTTGCAGCAGGAAGTTTTCTCATTACAGCTGCAATAGTTGACTCTGGGGTTTGAGACATCAACCACGAGCCGCTGGTGACAGTGACGGCATGTCACAGTCTTCTTCAGGAGCTCGTAGATAAACTGAAGTTCATTCATGTGACTGTAGAAGTGCAAACACGTTAAATTTGCATATAGCAAATTTTACTATCCCTAACAATTTTAGGATTTGGGTTGCATTTTGTATTCAATTAACCTACATTTAATTAAATATTGGAAATAAAGGCTTATTCCTTAAAAGCCAATACTGTGGATAAATAGTGGTTCTACAATCACACATAATGTGAAATTATCATCTGTGGCGAATATACTTTACTAACTTTTCCAACAGACAAATTTCTTGTAAGTTAAAGGGGTTAAGTTCACTTTTCTTATCTAATCAAAAACAGTATTGCACACACACTAACAATTTGATATCTAGGAAACTCACAAAAATCTCTATTAAAACTAAAGTGAAAACCTGATAAAGATCAGAAATGACACACTCACCAAAAATCTAATAGTACCCTACACAGTATTAAAGTTATAAAATAATTTTGAGGCAAATTATGTATAAATAAGAACTAGCCTTCATTACAGTAATCACTTGGCCGACTTTATCTAGCCTTGCTATCGTTCCATTCACTATACATTTGAATCTAAAAAATTAGGTAATATTCACAAAAAAAGCAATTTGACTTTTGTAACTATAATCATCATCATCATCATCATCATCATCATCATCATCATCATCATTATCATCACTGCGTCTTACTACCCGTTCGGGTCTACACACTTACGCTAATGTGTAGGCCTAATGGTAGGGTGATTGTGAAACAAAATGTATGACCTTTAGTTTAACGTGGAATCCAAACCACGTTAAACTGTAAGTCCTCCATTTCATCTCACAATCACCCTACAATTACACATTAGCGTAAGTGCATATAACCCGAACAGGTAGTAAGACGCGGTGCTAGTAATAATAATTTAATGTTGTAAAAATAAGATAGTTTCAAATAAATATAGAGTACCTAGCTAAGTATAGTATCAATCGATTCACCGTTCCCTTGTGAGTATAATGATGGTGATACATTTTTAATGATTTGCTATTTTACATAAAAATGTGTCTTTTTTGTACTGGTTTTAGCACATCATTCCCAAAATTAGTTGTCCAAACATTTGTCAGATTAAAGTCAATAGTAATACTATTATAGGACTTGCCTGTAAATATTTTCATCCGGAATTCTCTCCTTATCCCAGTTGTAAGCTGTAAAGCCAACTGCTCCAAGCAAAAGCTCCTTCCCTTTTCTTGTGACTTGCTGCCCCATCTTGTTGACAAACCGCTTGAGGGCTACTTCCCCCCACAATCCACTGTATAGGCTAAACATTTGTTGACCTCTTCTTATTCGATGTGCCACCACACACTCGCACTGCTTAGTGCACATTTTTACAATGTGGACAGAATGTCCTTTCATTGCCTGAGGAAATTTTATAAAACTTTCTTTAAAAAGTTGGATAAGAGAAGATTGGAGGGGAAATAGCTTCATGTCTTTAGCAATGAAGGTTTTGTTTAATGTGTCAAAGCTTAGATACATTTTTTTCCTTAAATACGAAGTACAGTACTGGAAATACTTTGACTGAATATTAACCTTAAATATCAAACAATTATTTAAAAAATGTTTGCCTTTCATCTGTGTAAAAGAAGGATGTAGATGAGTTATAAGCAATCCTTTAACAACACTATTGTGAAACATTGTTAAACACTTCCTTGAACAGCTCTAATAATATTTAAGACAATAAAGCTGAGTAGTTGGTTACATTTTTACTAAAATACACTATTTATTTAATATTCAGAAAATATGATAACCATAGCACACTGATAAAAGTATGAAATTATCAAAGGTTAAAACTTAAATATTATGCTATTTGTAATATTGCGTTACCAACAATATAGAAAAGATTAGCTCAATTGTCAAAGATTAAAATCCTTTCGTCCGGTGGGGTACATTCATGTACTGTTGAGCTCTTTCGGACTGTGACTTGTTAAAATGATTATAGTGGGATGGTTAATCTAGGAGTAATCAGTCTATTGCGTTTGTTTGCAGCAGAAATTTAGTTTTTAATGTTTTGGTATCAGCCCTTAATCAATCAATCAAGTAATGGCGACTAGTAGTTCGGGTTGTAGTTGTGATGCTCCTGCTGATTTTCATTTATCCTCGTCAATAGAAGACAGTGGTAGTAGATTAAGTCTAGCCCTAGAAAAGTGCCCGCTTTGTAATAGAGCCAGAAAAACTTTTTACTGTGTTCAGTGCATACAGAATGGAGATTTTTTCCATTCTAACAATCATTACGCAGATAGGTACAGTTTTACAAACACTTTTGCACTATTTTACGTCATATTACATAAAATAATCTACTTTGATAACACTGACAATATTAGCCAAAAAATAGTAGCTACAAATAAATTAAGATATACATATTTTTTAATGAACTGGGGTTGGTGATAATTTGATACATTTTTTTGCGTTTTGTATTGAAAAAAATAAACAGTACATTTGCTTCGTTTGATTAGGGTAGTAATCAAAATAATGATATTCTTAAAGCCAGTTACAGAAAGCAATGTTGTTTTCTAAATACTAAATTATGTATAAAGGGAATAACTTGATTGCAGTTGTTTTTCTAACTAGGCCTAGGCCTATAATTCTTTTTATCTCACCATTAAAATTTTGTACTTTTATTTTTTATTTTATTTAAATAGCTAGGCACCTACACTAGAGCCTTAGTTGCTTTGGTTTTTAAATGGATTCTCGTAAATTCTTTGAATATCATTTAATTTTGATAGTTTTTTCTATTTAATATTAAATGGGGTATATTATGTACAATATCTCACCTTTTANGGCCCCCCCCCCCCCCCCCCCAAAGTAATTCTGTTTTTACTTGGTGAAAAATGACTCCATATCTATTAAGGAAAAAAAAACTCGCCTTTAGAAACTCTCATTAATCGTCGGGTATGAAACCTAAGCCTTAATTTTTAAGTGATTTTGTTTCTCTAAAAAAACTTAAATCACAAAATATATACTATCATTATACTCACAAAAAGGTGGGATGTATTGTAATAAATTCTAGATTATTAAAAAACTTGGCTAGTATGAAAATGTCAAAACCATACTCACCTAAGTGACACAGGAACAAATGTAATTGGAAAATATGAAAAAATTGCACATTTCTATCCAAATACTGCCTTGGTAATTGTATCAACCCTGCATCCACTTTACATATCCAAATCACTTTAGCCTTACAGTAGGCCATACTCAGGCTTTCCTCTGTTGACTAATCCACCTGCATGTCTCATCTAATGTGTTTATTTCTGATTTTATACCGTCTCATAATTTTAATCATTGTCCTTAGGAACTTCATTTTACTGGCCTTTTGAATTGCTTACCTATCTCTTTTACTTACTACACAGCTCTCCAAACTATATGTCATGATTGGCAGTAGATATGTTTTGAAATTCGTTAGTTTAGCTCTTAAAAGCACTTCCTTATCCTAAACTAGGTTCTACACTTGATTAAAGAAACTGGATCCTTTCGTTACTCAGCTCTGCACTTATAGTTTGGGCCTTTCATTATTTGCCATAACATTTCCAAGATATTTACAGCTTCCCACACTTTCAATCCTCTCTCCATCAAGTTTTAGGTTCCACTGGGTGGATACCCTGCTCATTCTCGTTGCTACTATACTACTCTTACATTTAACCTACTAATTAAACTTAGTGTTCCAGTGATCCAGTTTTCTCTGCACCCCTAGCCCCATATCTCCCCAAATGGTGACATCACCCACAAAAACAAGCATTTATCTTCCCATTTTCTATTGCTTTAATTTCCTTTGTGATTGCATCCATAGTGTGCTGTATAGCTTTGGTAAAAGTGAACTACCTTGTTGCACTCCTCTCTGTTCTAAACCAATCAGGTCTACTATCTCTCACTTGTACGCTGCTCTCATATCCTTTAGATAACATTTGTACCTTTCTTAGTTAGTTTGGAACCCCGAAGTTTTCCAAGCACGCCCATATTTTATGTCTCGGCACACTGTTGTAAACTTTTTCCAAATACAAAATTACGACTATCACATCTCTCCCTCTTTCTCTGTTTCTTCAGTGCCTGTGCTTTTCCACCTCAAATTTGTGTTCCATTATGTTTCTTAATCTTTTTTCTTATGATCTTTTCCATTATCTTTAGGCATTGCAACAATAGGGTGATTCCTCTGTAATTGATGTACTTTTTTCTACTTCCCTTCTTGAACAGCAGTACTATTATCCCCTTTTCCCAGTCATCTGGTATCATGTTCCCCTTCCCTATTACTCCCAGTGTTCGGTGTAGCGACTGTATTCCTGTTGCTTTTATCATGTCTACAATCATTTCATCTTCTACAGCTGCTTTTCATCCCTTCATCTGTCTCAGGGCACTCTCCATTTCAGCCCATGTGATAGGCTCTTGTTCCACATCAATATCACTAACTTCTCAAAGTAACCCTTCATCTTCACTCTGATCCCTTCCATACCTCTGAAAATGCTCTCATATTCCATTTCTATTAATGCTTTTATATCTTCTCTCTCTGATATTTTACTTTTCAACATTCCAAATTATCAAATGATGCTTATTAATATATGTTATCATTAGAAGAAGTTTGATAATATAAGAATAAGTCATTATATCTATACAGAAAAGCTTGGGTTCACATCAGACCGAAGTTTTTTTTTTAACAAAAAAAATAGCAAATTTAGAACTTGTTTTTTTAACATGCTACCTTTATCTTCTCTTGCTCTTGGTGTTAAGATTTGCGGAGAAGCAGTTGCAGCTCTTGCGGAAGAAAAATGAGCTAAATAAAGTTGAGGACAAATGTAAGGATTTGTTGTGGCGACGGTTACAAACAAACCATTCGGTGAGTCAAACTTGGATGTTGTCTTTTCAGGGCTTGCCCCTTCAGTCCCCCCTCCTTCACATTTGCTACCCATTCCTGCTTCCTTTTATAAAACTAATAAGTTTAGTACAAATGTTTTAATCTTATGGTTAGTGTGTGGGTATGAGGAGGGTGTTCAAGAAAAGCTGTACCAACCTGGAGGGAGAATTGAAAATTATTAGGGACGGGCTATGGCTCTTTATTAACAAGCCAGAATACTGAAGTTTGGCAACACTGCAATAGTTAACTACACAACCATGTACTAACAGCTATTATTGTTCATTAGTTCAGTTTTTTTTTCTGTGCAAATTTTTTTATTTATTATGTGATTTATCGGTTTGATGTTGTAAGTTTGGGTCAAGTATGCTTGTATCACATTAATAAACCACTATTTAGGCTATAAGGCCCTATACATAATTATAGGAATCTTTGAGTGGATAAAAAAAACTTTTACTAGGCTTCAAAACAATACCCTTTTTTGCCATTATTAACACACCCTATATTATAATAATTATAGGAATCTTTGAGTGGATAAAAAAAACTTTTACTAGGCTTCAAAACAATACCCTTTTTTGCCATTATTAACACACCCTATATTATAATAATTATTGGTGACCTGGCGGTCTAGGGGTAAGGTGTCAGACTTCTATGCTGCCGGCCAGGGTTCAATCCTCGGTCCCGGCAAAGATTTATCTGATTACCAAACCCTTCCTTCACCTCTGACAAGACATCTTGTGAATGTGGGGAATGCCAGGTCTCCACCGTGGTTCGGATTCCACGTTAAACTGTAGGTCCTCCATTTCATCTCACAATCACCCTACCATTACACATTAGCGTAAGTGCGTATAACCCGAACGGGTAGTAAGACGCGGTGCTAATAATAATAATAATAATAAAACAGGCGTTCTTGATTTATTTTATTTAATTGAGGTATTTAACAGCTTTACTTCCCCTCTGAGAGTAGTTGTGTTATGTATTTTTATCGTTCAAGAAAAATCGGTCGACCCTGGCTTAATTTGAACCCACAAACATCAGGTCTCAAGGAAAGCACTTTACCCAAAGACCATCAAGGTCAAGGGTGCCCACAGGATCTTTCTCCAACGGGTTGGGGGTGAGGGGTAAACCAGGGTCCCCACCCTGCGAGTGCCCCTGACCAAGATCTGCCATAATCATTAAATATCATTACAGTTTTAAATGAAAGAAAACAGGAAATATTAATGTATTCTTCCTAATAAGCAGAAGATTTCTAGAACCCTTGACGTCGCTCCAAGTAGAGTTGCCACATTTAACACTATGGCCTGATACGAAAGATGGCCATGGATAGGCCCTTCATGTCCTTTGAAGCTGAATTATTAATTTTACAGCTATTTTGCCTACTAGTGGCTTAACCTGACATCTTTAAACTACTAACCAGACCCCAGAATATTAATGTCAACCAAATATTAATTGAACAAAAAAAACATTCCATTGTGAGAAAGTTAACCTCTTGGTTTCTAAGAAACTAATTTAGATTGCAAAGGTAAAATTAAGTTTATCATTCAAGATTCTAATCCTAGAAAAAGTGGATTTGACCTATCACTAGAAACTACACTTCACAAACCCTAAGCCTTAAAAGAAGCCAAACCGCTATAAACCTTATTCACATCTGTATTGAACTTAAGATTTTTCTTTTTTTGTTAACACACTTATTATCTCTTATCACAAAATATTTTGCCAACTAGCTTAATGGGTAAATTTAAAATATTATATTTATCACTCAAAATTATTTAAATAAAACTATTTCAGAAAGTATAATAACACTCATAAGCATTACGAGCCATATAGGCTTAGAGCGTGTAGACTCTACCTCCTCAGTAATAGTCAAACAGAATGATATGAAGTATGCTTACCACTTTTGAAACATTTTAAGCACTTTTCTTGGAGAACCCTGTGAACTTATTCACATACTCTTACTCTATGGAATCCTAGTCATTTACTTTTACTACCCTTCACCTTTTTACAAAATAGTGTGAATTTTAAATCAAAGGTAATATTTATACTGTGGTATTAATATAAATAATACTCAAACCAATCTCGTTTGCAAAAATCCTAACCATGGTAATATATTTCTTCCAACGATATTCCATAAAATATCATGTATCTAAAAACCATATCTTAACAGTGAATACTAACACACAGGCTGCAAATCATTGTAATTACAGGAACGTCTGTATAAAAGGGACCACATTTATATAAATTTAAATTAGTTTAAAAATGACACCTCTACACAGGAATTGAGCCTGAGATCTTTGACTTAGCGCGCCATCGCTCAACCACTGAGCCATCTATTGTTTGTCTTGTGCTAAGGGCAATTCTTCACTCACATCTTAAGGCCGAGTCTGCGATGGACATGAGGAAATTGCCTGCTACATAATATGAGTGATCAATTAATAATCACCCGCCTCGGTGGCGTAGTTGGCTAATGCGCTTGTCGTGTTGAGCTCGACTGCTGAGGACGAGGATATCGAGGTTCGAATCTCAGTCGGGTGAACTGGGGGTGGTTTTTCCTAAATGGTTTTCCACTCTCCCTCCACGCAAATCCGGGTTCACTTCCTCTAATTCAAACTTCCCAATTCCTAATCCATTAGAGTAATTAGTACTTAAAGCGTATAAACCGAACGGGTAGTAAGACGCGGTGCTAAATATTATTATTATTAATTAATAATCCATCACAGAATCAGCCTTAAGCTATGAGTGAAGATGACCCTGAGCAAGGGACACTTGGATAGCTCAGTGGTAAATCATTGGCGTACTAATCCAAAGATCCCAGGTTTGATCCCCATGTAAGTTTTTAACTAATTAAAATTAATATTTTATTAGTCTTAAACTAAAGATTAATGGCTCTAGTTTGAATCATTTTTTCTTGACTAAGTTGTTAAACTGCACACTCACTATTTTTCTTGTTATACAAACATGAATTGTTTTCTTTCTATACATTTGATGTTGGTATGTGCAAAAAAAAAAAACTTTCAATGATTCAGAATTGAAAGGCATTGAGGCCTATTCAACAACTTTTTTCTTAGCCACTTTTGAAATATTAGTCCATTGGTTTTTAATACGTAACCAAAATAGTTTAGTAGTGGTATTTCTTGACATATCACTAGCAAACTAAACCAAAGCTTATTTTTTAGCCGGTGTGCCTACAAATATGCTAGAAAGGTTTTTTTAATCACCATGTCTTACTACCTGTATAGACTATACGCATATATAATACTCTAATGGGTTATGGAGGAGGAAGGAAGCATTTTTGAGAGACTCTAACCCCATTTAGGAAAAACGACCTTCAATAGACCCAACCAGGATTTGAACCCCGTCTCCCTCTTCATCAGCATGCCAGTACAACACAGGGGTGATGCCTTAGACCTTTTCATTTGTTGTTAGATAGTTGTCGCTTATAGTGTGTACTGATATTTGAGTTTATAAATAAATAAAACAAATATTTATATTTTGTACCTTTTAGCATGAAGAAATGGCTGCTTGTAGAGAAAGGATCAAACTCCTTCGTATGTTGGTACAGGAGAAAAAGAAAAATATTAACAAAGGTAAAATCATGTACCTAGTAAACTATTGGAAACATCTCTTCTAATACTTTTGTGTAGTACTTTGAAAAGTTGTATGCTTACATTTATAACTCTGTATAGTTCACTAACAACTATCATTTACTTAACAGGTAAAAATATGAAATCCATATGAAAATTCTTAAAGTTAATTACAACATAAATGTGTGAAATAAGTTACATGTATTAATTTATTTGGTTATCAAATCTTTTGTTCAGTGATTATCTACATTTATCAATAGCAAGTCTTATTTACATTTGATTTACATTGTTTTGTGTTCAACACACCTTTTACAAAACATTTTCCTTCAGAATCATTTGTTAGAATTTCACAAGTGAAGAAAAAGCCTTTTAAAACATAGGATTTTCTTTACAGGAAAACCAAGTATTATGCTTGAATTTTATTCTAGAGTTTGAGGGGTCATACTGTAAATACTGAACAGGGGGAAACTATTATATACCATTACTGCCTTGTCTGGACTAGAGGCTTTAACAACAGCCCTCAAGCTGCCATTGAATGAAATTATTATTAAAACTCAATTGAGAGCGAACCCTGCCTTTCTAGAAATTTATGGGAAAAGAAAGCTTAAGGCTTTAGAGTCTGGCTCTTTTAAGTTTGATTAACCTTAACCAATTTGAACTACTAAATACAGTAATAATTACATTTTTTTGATAAATTCCATGGCCAAATATTATTTTTCCATGTGCCATCATATCTTGAATTTAAATTTTTAAGAACATACTATAAATTCAATATTTCTCTGTGTATATTCTGTTGAATACATTTTTAGTGCACTTTTAATATCTTGGAGTAGTTTATTTGTAAACTTTTTTTTTTATAAATACTAGACAACTTAGGCTATTTGGCATGGTCACGAAAATAGGATTTAGGAGTCTTTGTGCGAGGATGTTGATGAGCACAAATCTGTGGCAGCATATGCCTGTCTAGAATACGAAACGAGGAAAAGGTAATCTTAAAAAGCAAGTCAATGTTTTCAAAGCGCAAATAGTATAGTGACCATGTAAACTTATCAGAGGGAGAAGGGATTGTTATCAGTAGATAAACAAGAGGCTTTGCAGGGTGAAATGCTCATTTTCTTTCCTCACTTTTTATTTTGTACATTGGTGTCTAAGTGTGATAGTGCTTAGATAGTTCAGGTATGTCAGGTAAAGATGAAATTTGCTTCACAAAATAGCTTTGAAATCTCCAAGTAGGTAATCTCGTTAAGTGGTAAATTAATAATATGGTGACTATTTGTTGAGTTTGTTTTAGTGGTAAATTAATAATATGGTGCCTATTTGTTGAGTTTGTTTTAGAAATAAGTTAGTATTAACCACCAATAGCTATCATAATGACACTTGAATGAAGTTTTTGAAAATCGATTACTCTTTCACTGAATTTAAGGGATTTAACAATAGTTATGACCTATCTTTCATTTTTATTTCTTTTAAAACTTATTTTCAAACATTGAGGACCTTATTAGCTTGAATACTAAGACACTTTTATTCTGACTAATAAATCTTCACTCCCTGGAGTGCATCATAGCTGGTAGATCAGACTTACCTCACTACTCTTGCCTACAACAAAGCCTATTGAATATTTTAAGTCACTTTGTTTGCGACAGGTGAAACTGAGAATGTCAACCTGACCAAGACTAACAGAGAGCGTAGTGCGCGACTCCCGCGATATGAAGAGAAAGTCGCTAAGATGGGGCATTATGTCAGGCAATGGGAACACAATGTTAAGAAACAACGACGTGCACTAGAGGCGGTGCATCAAGAGCTCAAAGAAGTCATAAGGTAAGAACTAGAATCATCTTACCTATGGTATCAATCTCACAATAGACTACGATTGCCGATGATGGAAAGACCCTGTTTTGAATCTTGGATGGGATCACAACTATTACTTTCCTACATGTGATTTATTGATGTGGTTTCCTCATCCTATCTTTGTGCTAATCATGATGCACTTCCCACAAACAAATTTCCTCTTCCTTCCTACTTAGTTTAATCAATAGCGAAGGTAAGACTCTGAAAAATTGACAGCATAAAGCCCTCCTGAGTTGAAGGTGGTTGTGTTTTCTGATAGCTCATGATATTAATTGATCACTCATATGTATCCAACAATTTCCACATGTCCATCACAGACTCTGCCTTAAAATATGAATGAAGAATGAGCCTGAGCATGGGACAACTCCTGGATAACTCGGTGGTGAGATCATTGATGTACTAAGCCCAAGGTCCTGAGTTCGATTCTCGTGTCCGGGTGTCAATTTTCAATATAAAGCATATTATATTTAGATGTGACTATAACCATAATTAACAAATATAATAGCTTGGCTTGAATCCTAAATCTCAAATATGAATCTTAGAAAACTTGATAAGCACATAATGGTATGCTTTTTTATTTATTAAATTCTAATTATATTTACATTAACTCTTTAGTTTATATATAAACTAAAATTCTTAGCTAAATTACAGGTTTAATTTTTTAAATGTGAATTCACTTTTAGTTGAGTGGTAAATTAATGTTCAGAGAATTTGCTGCTAGGTTCGTCCTAAAACTACGTTGGGCTAAAGCACTAGTAAACATCATAATAACTATTAAAAAAAATCAGATTCAAAAAACTATATGTAATAATACATATTTATGTTTCAAATCCTCAAATAATTTGTATTGGTCAATCATGCGTGTCATTGTTATTAATTCAGATCGAGTGTGCAGCAATTGGTGACATACATTTTTCCCATCACTGCGGTACAGCCCACACCCCCGGGGACAGGGGAAGAGGACACAGTGACAGCCTTAGCCGACGCAAGCAGAACCGCTTACGTGCGAGGTCATTGGATCCTCACCGACAGTTCGGGAGAACTCCACCACTGCATTGTGGCCCCAACGCTGCCAGGATCAGGGGATTACTCGGCCTACAGTGCCTGGGTCGCCACTAACAAGGAGACTGGGGTACACACTATCAATAACTTCAGAGGTCACTTTGCATGTGTGATCATTCAGTCTAATGTGTCAGGCTCGCAATAAACTGGATAACCAAAGATGAAATTTAATTTTGAATCTTGGCAAGGTTTACTGGAAGGTAGTTTTCCGCATGTGCTTTAAAACTGTAGTTTTACCATCCTCTCCTCACGCTGAAGTGGGTGCACATACCGTACTTTAAAATAACCTCTTAAAACCATCCCTTAGATAAAGTCTTTAATTACCTTGTTGTTTAACACATTGGTAATTTTTCCTTGATCCGCTTAAGTGGTCAAATGATCCAAGGCATCACTCTTGCGTTAGACTGGCCTGCTGGTGACGGGAATATGAATCGTGGTCGGGTGTACTGAGAGTGTATTTTTCCAAATGGTTTTCCACCCTCTTTCCACGCAAATGTGGGAAGAATACCTCTAGAAGGCTACCTTCCTCAACCCTACCCCATTGGATTAATCATTATAAATGTGTATAGCCTAAACAGGTTAGTAAGTAAGCTGGTGTGTTAAAAAAAAACTACTTGAATGTGAAGGTGCATGTCCACCACTTATAATTTAACACAAAATAGGCTTTCAAAATATTTTATTTAAATAATAACGCACTATAATGAATCGCTATTCTATTTTTAACATAGGTTTTATTGCTTTAAATCTATTTTAGTGTGACGTAATTACATTGAACATGTACTTGAGCATATCATTTGATTTACTCTTTTACTTAAGAGCTTGACTGCTAGCACTTCTCACAATTTTCTCTACTCAATTGTAGGCGTGTAAAACTTTGTGAGCATGCGTATTGAAAAAAAAGTGTTTTTTTTTACCTAGCAGGAAAGTTTTAAAATTTCCCTTTAACATGTGACTAGATCCACACTTCCAATGAGAACTTGTTTTGGAATCATGAGTTTAACTAAAGTGTTTCTACTAAGCTATAATCATTTTTTTTATGTAATTCTTTTGCAACTCTCACAAAATGAATTATGTGCAAACATGAGTTTATGCATATAGATGTTATTGAGTTTATAATGTAGGGACAAACACCATATGGCTTTAACAATGAAAAGAAGAACACAGTTCACACTTTACAATGCTGCCATTGGACAAAGAGGTAATGGTTGCCTCTTAAAGAAAATTGATTGTCACCGCCCATTCCCCCGACCTAGGTTTCATTCTATCGAAATTCATCAGGGAGGAGTGTAAAACACGCAATGCAATTTCCTTAAAGAGGAAACCAAACACAAAAGAGAGTTGACGATCTATTTTCTTGTAAAAGCCATATTATGTTCATCCCTTTTATATGTTTCTATTCACCTTTCCTGTACCTTCTTCCAAATTTATAATTAAATAAATTTCTCTGTTTTTTAACTGTTTCCTGGCCAATTATTAAAGACAAATATAATATCAGCAATCTTTGCTAAATTAATTGAATTAGATGTTGAACGAATATCTTACACCAGGTTATGTCTTCTACTTTTGATTTAGAAAATTATTGCAAAAATATTTGAGGATTCCAGTAGGTTAAAATTTCCCTAACTTTTCCAGATATGTGTCAACCATAATATCTTTACTATTATATGTAAATAAAGAATTTAAAGTCAAGACATATACTTACTTATGTATTATTTATGTTAATCGGTGTTTGGGTCAACTATATTATCAAGGTTACCAAAGTCAAAAAATTTTAAGCTCTATTACACAATGTATTGAGCTGTAGATTGCACAACAATCAGAAAAGACTACATTTTTGTTGAACTTTACCACTACAAATACTGGGATTTGGTCACCAAGTAATTTAACTTGGTGAATTTTTGCTTAGTATGACAATTATTATATCACTTAATTAAATACAACATTCATCGATGGGAGTTAAAAATAAGATCTTGTTTTTAAAATTAAAAAAAAAAATTAAATCATTTAAAAATAACTGTTAGTTGTACTGGTTTGTAGTGGTGAAAACTGAAAAGATAAACCATAAGCATAGTTTAGTCAAGATTTTAAAAACACTTCAGTTCCTATTTAAATATGATTAGTACTAGGGATGTCAAACTCGATTCTTAGATACCTTGATATCTTCGATTCTTAATAGCATTGAAAGAATTGAGAATCGATTTTAATATTACGATTCTCTATCATTTGATTCTTAGCCCTCAATGAAAATACTGGCAACTAATAAAATGGCAAAATTCAGAACAAGTAGTAATTGAATATTTCTGATATTAGTTTATTTACTGTTATTTGCGACTATATTTTGGTTTAGTTAACAACCCTATTTGGTGAATTTAAAAGACTTGTACTTTTGACAATTGAAATATGCTTTAATACTTGGTAAACAGATCTTTTTCTTGTTAAAAAAATGAACTTTTGTATTATTTAAATTCTTTGGTCTCTTCGATATTCTATCAAGTTGAATAAATATATCTTTAAATGAGGTTGGATGCTTGGAAAAATAATTAAATAGTAAATGTTCAAGAATCAAGATTGAACTTAATAATCTGAATTGAGAAAATAAGGTATCGTGACATCTCTAGTTAGTACCCTTTGAGGTCTAGAGGTCGGATTTCATGGCTACAGACCCATAGGTCTCGGGTTTGATCTCGGGACACTACCAAAATCTATCTTTGAAGTGGGGGTCAAGAACAAGGACAAACTCAGCCTCGTGGGGACAAATGTGAAGCTACGTGAATAAATAAGTAGCAGCTCCGGTTTATAAAACTGAGATTAACGGCCGTAGGGGTAGTTGTTCTGACCACCACACACTATCTGCAAATGTTGGCACTATTATCGCAAATGGCGGCAGCCGATTAGTATAGTTTGCTTGCAGGCTCACACCATGAAGTTTATTTTAGTACCCAGAATGTTATAAATTTGAACCTCATGTCTTAACCTAAGAAATTATGATAATCATAATGATATTTACTTTATTGCATTAATTCATAAGTTGCATAGAAAAAAAATAGTAACATCATGTTAACATTTTGCACCATTAAGTATAATCTTATTATATTCATTTAAGTGGTAAATACCGGTGGTTGGTCTGAAATCTTCTTTTTAAATTTTTTCCTATATCTATATTGGGTTAAACTATCAATAAGCATCATAAAAGCTCTAAAACAAATTCAAATTTTGCAAAAAAAATCATCTAAAATATGGCTAAGCATATAATATATTCGAAGATCCAAATGGCCGAAACCTATTACTAGTCAAAATTGTAATTTTGTGCTCATAATTTTCTTGGAGTCAAATTGTCGTTCCTTCACAAGCTTTCTAAAAACAATTTAAAGAATTATTTATCTTATATGCTCAGTCGAGTATGTTTGTCTGACCAATCTTTTGACATAGGTACCAGGAGGAGGGACAGATTCTGTGGACCACAACCCTGCCTACAACCTAGCGGGCGCCCTTACATATACCACCCAACTCATCAACGTCCTGGCATACTACCTGGATGTACGGTTACCCAACAAACTGTGCTATAGTGACTTCTGCGGTCATGAGATGAGCGACCCCACGTTCGCCAGAAGGGTTGCCAAGCTTAATGCCAATGTGCTGCACTTGTGCTTTCTCCAGAATGTGGAACCTGAGAGGCTGCACTCCACACACACACTTCACAATGTGCTCAACCTACTGGACACGACAGTCAGCGATCTGGGCAGGTGCGTTCTACCCCCAACAAGTGGATTGACTCGATATGAGTATACAGATGTATCTGATTATCAAACCCTTCCTTCACCTCTGACAAGACATCTTGTGAATGTGGGGAATGCCAGGCCTCCACCGTGGTTCGGATTCCACGTTAAACTGTAGGTCCTCCATTTCATCTCACAATCACCCTACCATTACACATTAGCGTAAGTGCGTATAACCCGAAAGGGTAGTAAGACGTGGTGCTAATAATAATAATAGATATGAGTGTACAAGCAAGTTCAGTGAAATATATTAATAGCAGACATCTTTCAAGATAAAAAACATGTTCATTATTTGGAAAAAAAAATATTTAAAAAAAATCATACTTCTAGAACAGTCTAATTTATCTGAACCTATATACTGTGAATATTAACTACAACAATATAATTAGTGTACTGTGTAGTATTGTCTGCAGGATAATTATGACTTATGAATAAATAATTTATGTAGCTTACTGTACAGATTGCTAAATACTAGGGCTGTCAAACTCAATATCCTCGATTTTTACTGGTATCAAAAGAATTGAGAATCCATTCTAATATTACAATTCTCGCTAGATTGATTCTTAGCTCTCAATAAAACTGCCAACTGAACAAAACGCAAACATTCAACATAGGTGATAATTGATAATCTCTCATATTAGTTTAGTTGCCGTTTCACTTAAATGCCGGCAAATAGTAAATATACTGCAGAGGCCCGAATATAATAAAAAGTTAAGTGAGACTGTCAGAATACATTATTCAATTCTAAACAAACAATTTATATATAATACATAGACTAGGGATGGAGATTTTGCATAACATATTGATATATATCTCATTAATTGATATATCACAACGTGTATATTGAAATCTATGATATTCCTATCAAATTAAAATGGCTTCTATCCTGTAATTATATTCTCTGTCACTTTTCATTTCTTAATGTTTAATTCAGCTCTTCGAATAAGACAAGTTTAATAAAGATAGAACAAAAATCGACGTAGTTAACAAAAATAAACCAAAAAAGTAATATTTGTTTTAATTTAATAGATTTAGAGCGTATTCTGATTATTGACTGTGAATATATAGTATCCAAAATTTCATCAACAATTTCTAGCAAGCTAACGTGAGTAGGATCAGTTATGGTGGATGACTTTAAATTTTTCTAAAATGTGAAATGTCTTTTTTCCAATATAAAATCCACAATTTATTGTATTAATTTCGAGTTTATTTGACTTTTTTTTAATCAGTTTTGAAGACTTTTAGTGTGTTTAGTAAATATCTATAAGATTGTGAGATGAATTCGCAAGCTACCATATGTTGTAATTGTCGAGTCCAAGTTTTGCATTGAGGGGAGAGTAGGGTATCAGGCACTTAGATTTTCTATACAATAATGCTTGGAAAAATAATGAAAAACGGAAATTTTCAAGAATCGAAAACCCAAGGTTCAACTTAAGAATCGAAATCAAGAAAAACCGGTATTATGACATCTCTTCTTAGTATACAGAATAATACGCTAATTAAATTAAATGGGAACAGTAGGCCTTCTGTACTGTATATGTGTGTATGATCCCAGACAACTGGTGGACATTTGCCAGTTGATGGCTCGGAAGAGATGAGATCAGGGGCGCAGAATCTTTTTTGTTCCAGGGGGGGATCAAAATTGTGTTTGGTCTTTGTTAAGTTAGTTTGAGTAAAACACATGGGGGTGGGAGGTTAGGGGGACCAAAATGACGATATGTCCAGGTTAAGCTAGGTTGAGTAAAAACAAAAAGGAGGCAATGAGTGGGAGAACAACATACTTAAAAAAAGAAAATTAAATCAGTTATTATGTAGGATTTATTAGTTTGAACAAAATACTATTGATGGTTTGACAAGATTATCCAACTAGTGTTTTGTTGAGATTAAAATAGAACAATGGTATTTGTAAATTTAGATATCACTGAACACACAAAATAAATTCAGTGTGTTGAGTACAGATATAAAAGTCAAACCACTTTTCCAAACAATTGACAGCTGAAAAAATTAGTGCTAATAAATTAATTTATTATTTTCAATATGTCATCATTTTGAACTAATTCTGGGTAAACGTTAATAACACACACATGATTTAAACTTTTTGTGTAGTGGTTGTTCATAGGTATGTTTTTACTCTGCGTTGCATTGAAAATTATCTTTAAACTGTTGCAGATGTAGCAGGGACTATCAATAATAATCTTAGGAGGATACACAACTCGGGAAACAGTTTCTTAGTTTTAGGGTGTTTCATAAACTTTAAAGCCTTCTTTATTCTTTAAAACCTTCTTTATTCTTTAAAACCTCTTTATGGTTATATTTTTATTAAGTGTGAAATTTACTACTAACATATTAATATATTGTGGTGGGGAATTGGTTTGCTTACCTTCTGAATTAACTTTCATTTTCTTAAAATAGAGACCAATTTTTGAACATTGGTTCACACTTGTTGCAGTTGCAATCCTCTTCCTTTTTATCTTCGATGTTTCCAATTACTAACCTTCACCTACACAAATGAGTTCTGAGACTTTGAAATTGGTTTTAACAACACTCTTTTAGGCATTAACACACCTCTATTGTTTGCACACAAAAAATAATTTCTAAAGTCAGAAAAAATCAAACATGCCCTTGTCAAATAACTATAAATAAATTACATGGTCTCATAGTAGAGGCTTCCTGATACACAGCTAATGAAATAATTTATGAAAACAGAGAAAACTCAAACACACTAGTCTCTGTGATAGCTATAAACAAACTATGTGGCCTCATAGCACTGGCTACACAATACACATATTATGAAAACGTTATTGTCTAACATGCACATCAACTCTGCATGAACTTATTGATGTAAATTAATTGCCAAATAGTTCGTTCACAAAACCCTAAGGCTGGGACCAATTATATTTTTCGTTTTTCTTTTTAATTCCTTTACTTTTTACTTTTATTTAACCTTAAAATGACTTAAATATATATTTATATTGTGTTATAAAAAAAATTAAGAAATGCAAATTTTGAAAGAAAGTATTATTCTAATCAATCTTGTTCAACGTGTGGTCGGTGGTCATGAGGTGAGGGCAAATGTACTCATTCCCCCCTCTTCCCCCAAGAGCTGGCATCTATGGGTGGGAGCTATGATCTTGAAATATTGTTAATTCTACTTGGGCTATTTTAGAAACTTCCACTAGAAGGGGAAGGCTAACTCTTCATGCGAGACAATGTCATTCCTACATTCAAATACAGTACTATAAATGAGCTTTTTTCAATTTTTATCCATTGTTCAGAGGTTGCAATGCATAAATATGCATCTCTAGAAATGTCTGTTAACTATAAAATATGTTATAGAGAGGTTGTTTCCCTGTTAGAGCCCATGTCAATTTGCCGTGGAAATTTAAATGATCCATTATAGAGAAGCCTCCGCTATTCAAAGGTGTCCATTAAGGGAGATATCACTAGTTGCAAGGGTAAAATTTTATTTGTTTCCATTTCTACTAGTTAAGAATCATATTCACGTTTTCTGGATCCTAATTTCAAATTAATTTTACCTATAAGGCTTGAATGGGAACCTAAGAAAAGATAAGCATAAAGGGTTCCTAAATTGGTATGTATCTCCCCTTCTTTCTAAATACCATTGTTGTCCATTTATATTTATTTTCCTTAGAAATTGATAAATAATAAATTATTATTTTTAAATGTGATTAGGAATTTGAAAAGAATTTTTTTTATTTGATCCTTAAATCACCTTAATGATTTGAAGAAGCTATCCATAATAATTACCACATATATTAATGGCCTTTCAAATATACTTTCAGAACTAATGCGACCTAAATAGTAATAGCTGTTAATTGTGTCAACGCTTTCATTATTAAAGTAAAACATTTTGATTGATTTTAGTTATACACATTCATATTGGAGTAAATTTTGTTGGCACTTTCATATGAAAATATTCATTATTGGAAGTTTTCTTCTGGTAAATACCATAGAGATAGGAAGGTATATACTTATTATTGTCTTTCGTGAATGAAGCCATTAGAGAATGATGGCTGTCAGCTAATTAATAAATGGTGATAAATTGACACACACACACAAAATATATGAACAATTCAATTATATATAGCACGATTCAACCATGCAAGGCCATACTTTTCATACTGCTATTAAAAACATATTACTTCTTGCTCTTAATCATTTGTTTCTAATTATGGTTTCCATTCTAAATGATAACAATCTAATCCTTAGTAAATATATAAGGTAAATACAGTAATCAAATAATTAAAATTGGTTATAAATAATAACAGTAAATTATCCACCTTCATCGAATTGTTATGTACCTAATCATGTTCTACCACATAATGCTTTGTGGTTGTTATACTCATAGGCAAGGCCCTCTGGAGGTTGATCCTGTACAGGCCCGCTCCCTGGAAGACCAGCTCACCCATGACCTCAACCTCAATGAGGGTTCAGGCTCGGAGGATGAGAGCGACAACTTGCCATGGGAATGGGAGACAGTAAGTTGGTAATTTCACTCTGATAGATAGTGTCCAAAGGGTTTTTTCTTTTCTTTTTAAAACATTTTAATTCTAGGTATATTTACTTACTTTGTCGCTAGATTCTGATGTGTAAAATAGTTGGTTCGAATCATATCTCTGTAACATTTTAGAAAATATTCTAAAAAAGTAAGGAGTGTTATCACTAATTATTTTTTGTATAATAAAAATGATGTATTTATTTTACACAATTTTACATAATTTTATCAATGATAATTTTATAAAACTGGGTATCTAACATATTATCTTAAATTCCAAGTAATTACAGAACTTACTTTTCTTCAACTACTTTAAAAAAATCTCATTGTATTGCTTGACAGTATAATCATCTCAAGGTGTGTTATCAACATTAACTCACTATTATTTCTTAAGGCTTAACCTCGTTTTAACCTATGGATGTTTTTTAAATAATTTACATAAAATATTTTTTCTTTATTCCACACATTTATACTTGATCATTTTTTTTCACTTAATTTATTTTCAAGCATTTGTGACAATTTTTATTAATTCTTTAGATTTTCCTAAATGGCTAAGTAAAATACTTTTATATATTAACCATTCACTCTATTTTCTGTTTTATGTTAAACCTATCAATTTTTCTTTTAATGTAGCTATATTTACATTGTATTATTATAATAATCAATTTAACTTGTTTATGTATAATAAGACAATGTAGAAACACTGAAATAATGTGAAAAAGGAATATTTCTCAAAATTTAAAACAATATGTGGAAGAGTGAAGAAGTGATAAATATTAAAGTGTAATAAGAAATTAAGAGACAAATGTGTTTGTTCCTATCTAGGCCTAACCTAACTATCTTTTCAGGATGGCTCCCTTCACTATCACTTACTTAACATTATTGTAGTGTTTCTACACTGGTCATACTATACATTTCCAAGCCATTAGACATAAATTCATTTTTCATTTAACTTGTTTGTGTCATTTTAACTGTGTCAGTAAAAAATAGCAATTTCTCTAATTGTTATAAAAATATTTATTACCAATATTGATTCTCGCCTCCTGACATTAGTTGGGAAAACCCTGTCTTAAATGAAACCTTTAAAATCTCTTGTGTTGAACTACAACATAATTGATTATGTGTGTGTAAACTCTTGTCCTTTCCTGTGGTGTATAGGTTCCTAACATCTCATGCCCAGAGACAGCGGCAGGGCCGGCGGTGTTACCCTCTCAGCAGCTGCTGAACACGCAGCAAGCCACCAGCATGGCAGGGGGCCTTGTAACCTCTGCGGCAGCAAGCATAGTCTCCATCTGGCGAGGCTGGACTGGGAACAAGTAACGGCTGTGTTGCTTATTAAAGGTACTGAATGCTCTTCTTTATCATGTATAATTTAAGTTATTCATTTAATGTCACCTTAGTTCATAGGGGTGTGCGAGTAGGATTATTAATCAACTCAAATTGTTTTGAATCAATCAAATATCAAAATTTCAAACAAATACCCAATAGTTCAAATCGAATAGCAGATTTATCTTACATTTTTGATAAAAATAATTTAAATTAGTAAATTACTATTGGAAACGTGGTTTTATATTTAGGTATTGGCAGAATGCAAAAAATTACTTCAAAACAATGTTATTTGAGCTGGAATTAATAAAAAAAAGCCTGAATTTAAAATAAATTTTCAGGAAATTAAGAACATTTGATCCACTCTTTTAGACAAGTTTCACCTAAATCATTTTTTTTTTAAATTCTTTGACAAGTTTTTGACAGAAATTTAAATTTTAAGATTGCATTGATTGTCTTGTTATAAATTGTCAAGCCATCATGCAATTATTCATTTTATTAACTTTGTTTTATAATTGTTAGTGTAATTTTAATGTCCTTAAAGACATGTGTGTTTAAAACATTTTAATTATTTGTTTTTTTATTAGATCTTTTGAGTGGTGTTCTTGTTTTTAAATTGTGTTTCTTAAGTGTTATTTCTAATTTAAAAATCGATATTTCAGGAACTTTTTTTTTCCAAAAAGTATTTACTATTTATAAAAATGAGTGTCATTCATATTTTAAGAACATGTGTTTTAATATACTTTTTAACATTTTAAAATTATGGTTAGGTTTATACTCGAACTCGGGAGCTTTTAGAAATACTCGACTCAAATGAAAAAACCTAAGCTCTCAGACTCCTAATTATTGCTCTTCAAACTTTCTATTTGGAGTTTCGAATTTAATATTTGGCCATTAATTATTTGAAATTATTCGACATCTTGAATATTTGTAAACCCCTATATTAGTTCAGTTGATAGTTATTTTCTCTCCTGAATTGGGACCCCAAGCTCAATTCCTGGCGCAGCCAAAATTTTATTACCTCAGAATTGTCAGCTAAGGTAGACTTGTGTCTGTTTTTAGGTTGGTATGTTTGTTCATTTCCCAAATAAGTGTGCTATTTTACCCTCTTTCATTTATTCATATTTTATAAGTAAAGTGCAAAATTTTTTCTTTTATTTCAGGTGTTTCTTCAAGAAATTTGCTCCTTAACATAATCTTATTTTTAGTTAAAAATTCAATCAGGAAAAACTTATTTAAAGCTAAAAGAACCATTTTCTTTCCATGGAGTTTTTTCACTATCATTCTTGGTGTAGTAAAATATAATGGACTGAAATAAAGTACAAGTTAATATAGTTAATTTTAAAATCACAATTTTAATCTCAGTTTTAAGAACAGAGTACTAATTCACAAAGTAAACTTGTCATAGAACCATAAAAAAGGTCTTATGAGCTATACAGTGATTTTTTGTAAACAAAATCATTCTAATAATTTAGTTGAAGACAATCTACTATAGTAAAGTTCTTCCATTGAAATTACCAATATAACATGATACACAAGGGTATAGTATCATGGTAATAGTGAAACACAGGTTGTTAATGTATTCAGCTTTTAATTAATGTACAATAGTTTTAATTAGGTGAGGGTGAGGGAAAAGTCCATTGTTTTAATTAAAACAAAGCTAAACTGATTATATGGAATGAAATATTCTATAAGCCAAATCTGTTTAGGAATTATAAGGCCCAGTGACTTATTGATTTTACAAAATAATGGAAATTCGATCAAAATAAATTAATTTAACAAAGTAAGTCCACCAGATAAAGAAGAGAGATTTGGAAAAAATCCAATGCACAATAGTAACATCTTTCTCTTTCTTCTGCAGAGTGTTTACCAGTACTGGAAATATACGTGATTTTATTTTTGATACTGGAAATACTGGAATTTTGAATCGTATACTGGAAAAATATTCAACCCTTTTACATTGAGTGAAATGTTGGTTTAAGCATTTTGAGACCCCAGATATTATTTGGACTACTGATAGTTCTATTTTGACCACCCCTCAATTACTACCCCTCTGGTCTATCTTGTTTGCTACACAGTTAGTTGACCTTGCAGATGACCTTGCAGTGGGGATGTTTGCCTCACTTGCTGACCTTTCTATTCTTAGTCTCTACACTAAGCCCTCCCTCCCCAATCCCCCTTACATATTAGAGAAATAAACAAATAACTGTTTTGTCTGTACTAGCAGCCAACCTCCCCCTTACACCTCAGCCCCAAAGTTTTTTTTCTAGCAGTAATTATTATGGGTGATTAGTTACTAGTAACTGCTCAAGTTCAAACACATCTTCACCCCACCACCCTCTTGCTCCTCCAACCCCCCTCTATCCGCCCAAAAGAAAAACTACTATTCCTAAGCTTGGCCTGGTGTGAGTATTCTCCAGATCACACTTGTTTATCTTGTGACCATTGTGTTTAAGAAGAAATGAATAAACTCAAGAGGGAAAAACTCTTTTAAAGATGATTGGTTGGACAGTACAGTTTTTAAAGATTGTCTGTGGTTACAAAAAGTTGATTGTGATAAAAGTATAGGCCATTGTTCTTTGATATAAGTAACATGGGAATATCTTCAATCCGATCTCATGCCAGGGGAATGAAGCATGTTGACAGAGTAAAAGCTGCTAGTGGAAGCAACAAAATATTGGACTTTGACCCTAACAAAAATGCAGTGTCACCTGTAGGCCTACATGAATATGTATTGCTTCTGGAGTGGAAATGAAATTCATACAAGATATTTAACGTCTTGCTATTTAGGTCATTCAACAGCTCAAGATATATTAATGAACTTTATATCAGCACTAAAGGATGAGGGCTTGGATCTTAAAAAAATGATTCAAGTTTCCATGGATGGACCAAATGTAAACCTCAAATTTTTAAGTGATCTCAAAAGTTACTTGAAGGAAGATTCTCCACAAGATCCTGAGTTACTGGAATTTGGAACTTGTTCTTTTGAGTTGGAGCAATTTCTCACCGAGTATCAGAGCAATCAACCTCTATTGCCATTTATGTTTGCAGATCTTGATGAACGGAATTGTAAAATGTGATGTAATGAATTCAGCAAATACTTCCAAAAAATTGTTATTAGCCGTTGATTTAAAGAAACAATCCAACATAAAATCACTCCCTACTATAGATATTGGGTTCGCTGCATCAGAAGCTCTGAAAATAATTAAAGACATCAAGATACTTCAGTTCAAAGGAGATTGTCACAAATTCCTAGTTGAGCTCTGCAACAAATTTTTACATAAGTGTCCTCTCTGAGCCTACAAAATTGTCAAGAGTGCTAGTTATCTCTCTCCCGCAGTCATGCTCAATCCATCTGTTAGGACACGCAGGACAACTGTATTAGAAGTCCTACTAGACAAGAAACAACTATCTAGCATGCACGCTGATGTTGTATAAAGATACTACTTGGGCTTTGTACCAAAGCAAGAAGTTATTGACTATCTTAAACAATTCACTTCTAGTGGTAACCACCTTGATAAATTATTCATGAATATTTTTTTTAGAGTAAATGCCATTGAGTGAATTTTTTCTGGGAATAAATAATGTCTGGTTGAAAACCTACATGAGGACAGCCTTATTGCTCAACGTGTAACCTATAATGCAATCACTGCAGCCGGGGGACTTTTAAATATGACAATTTAAAAAAAGATGATTTATGCTGTGAGGAATGCATCAGGAATAAGCACTTGAAAAGAAGAAAAAAATTAAAGTAGCCTTAAGTCAAAAGAGAAAAAAAGCATCTGAAGAAATAAGAAAATTAGAAGTGAAAAGAAGAACAGTTTTACAGAAAACAAAGGAAGAAGCAGAAGTGTTAGAACATGAAAATGCTAAGATTAAAAAAGTTTTATGGTTTAATAATTTTAGGTAACTGCAATTATCTTTATTTCCAAGTAATTTTTACCAACATAATATTTGTTGGTTATTTTTCATTGAAGATTCTGTATCTTTATTATGATATATTTATTAAACAAATTCATCATCAAAAATATAACTTGTTGAAAGTATAGACTGTCAAGGGGTGGTATGGATAAGAGTTAGTTTTTATGGTAGAGTAAACTTCCTGGCTGTAATCATTCTTTGAAGTCGCACCACCATTGCTGATTACTTGTACCTCTAAAGTTCTGCGAGTGAGGTGAAATGACCTAGCAATTTTGCCAGAGGAGGTATGTTCACATACCTTCCAGGGTTCTTTTACATTCTACTTGGAACTGACGGCTTTACTTCCCCTTCGAAGGATGTTGAGCTATGATTTTATCTCGCTCAAAAAAAAACTTTCGGCCTTTGTTGGGTTCGAGCCCACAAACATCAGGTTCTGAGCTGAGCACTTTACCCCAAGACCACCGAGGCCAATGGCGGTATAAGTTATTCAAAAAATATAATGTGGGGTAAAATTTGAATTTTAGGTAATATTGTAAGCATAAGTGTTTAACTTTCCCAATAACTAGGATTTTTTCCATCATTTCTGATTTTGTTTACATTAAATGGTACACCATGAATATTGGTTGGTTCTAGGGTCCCATCCTTATAATATATGTGTCAACACACTTGATTCTTGATATAAAAATGTTTAACTATGACAGACCAAGGCCTACCCTAACTTTCTATCATTTTATGATTTTGAAATAGCAACTGTTTGTCTTTGATTACCTTTCATATATACTGGATTTCTTAAAATAATAATAATAATAATTGGAATTTCAAAACTATAGTCAGGTATGAATTAGTCACTCACACATTTAAACACAAATAGTCATATTTCGGCATTGTTCCCTTTATCCAGCAAAAAGGAGGGCAGAAGAAAACTAAACTACTCTGTTTTGAATTTAAAATTGAGTGGCTTAATATTTGTGTAGTATGTCTTCCCTCTTTTTCGCTTGATAAAGTCAAAAATAACTAAATGTGTGCGCGTGCGTGTGTGTTTGTGTGTGTACGCATACATTTCTAGTAGAGAAGACAGAAGAAAAGATGATGTGTTTCATTATTTTGTGCATTGTACTCTTCCCACATTTTCCCTCTTTCCTTAGGTGGGCTTTCTTAGTTAAATTTACACTTATTAATTTATTAGTATTTATTTTTATCAATTTACCATTTTTATTAAACTCAGACAAATAAATATTTTCTTGGTTTTATATTAAGTAAAAATACCAATGTTATGTATTTTTATAATTTTAAACGAAACCCCACCGATAGTTCTAAATTCTGGATAATCTAAACACACTTGTTATTATTATTATTAGCACCGCGTCTTACTACCCGTTCGGGTTATACGCAGAAACACACTTGTTAAAAAAAAAAAATTAAAATCATGTAAAATGAATATATTTTATTGGTTTACAGGCTCATAGTTAAAGAAGAGAATTGTAAGAAACAGTGACATCTGATAATAAATGCTTAGTATTTACATATTGAATTCAATACAATGTGTTTTCCTGTAACTAAAATAATTGCAGTACATATTACTTGCTGTACACTAGTTAAATAAATGACAACTTGATTTAACTGTAATTTAAATTTCATGAAAATACTGAATACTTGTATTCTCCCGCTTATTCCAAATTTTCGATAATCCGAACAAGCTTCGGTCCCATATTATTTTGGTTTAACAAGTTCATGTGTGTGCGAGCGTGTTTTTTTAATGATACGTTTTATGGGTAGGGAAAGTTACTTGAATTTGTGCAAAGAAAAATTAAAGTGGAAATAATAAATGAAAAAACCCCATAGAACACCCAGCAAGGATTCAAACCTCAACCTTACCATCACCGAAAATCAGACTAGATAATACCACACGTTAATCCGTGTATCCACCATTAAGGCTATATTTTCTATTAAAGGTAGAAAAAATACATACAAAAAATATAAAACTATTTCATCTGTTCAATCAACTTAACTTCTAATATAAAAAGTGGAATTTGTACACCCTTGATAATTATTCATATTGTTAGGATGTATTCAGTGTTGATTTAGTGTTAGCATTGTTAAAATGTAACTTCATATCTGCAAAACACCAAAGTGTATAAAAATAACAAAACTTTAGCCATCACTTCTTAAATAATTTGTCAATTTGGACATTCTTTTAACTAGTATCTAGTGAAATAAAGTGGTATGTGTTTATAATTTAATTGTTGTAAAGTATTATGATAAATGGAGCTATTCTTATTCATGAATTGATTAAGCACTCTACAATGTGATGATAAACCTGTAAATATGAGCTAAAAATGTATCAATGGTGCTGACCAAGAATAATATAGATGCACCATGTATTTGTATATTTATATGCATGCAAATAAATATTGATTTTATACTTGATTTTGAAATAAAGTTATAATTTTACTAAAAAAAGCAATTATTTAATGAGTGTATGTGTTTTTTTTTTGTGAAATCCATAGATTTGTGTTTCCAACATTGATCACAAGATGAAATTCAATTTTATTCCAAGGCTTAGCAAAATATTTCAATCGGGTATCGTTCGAAGAAATGTATCATTTTGATAAACTAATTATGTAAGAAGAAATCAAGATAATTAGCAAGCCTCGTGCCATATTAGCAATATCTGATGATTTGTATTTAAACAAACATTAATCTATGTACTATTATATAATACTTGGATAATATTACTGTTACTATGGAGAACAATCTTGACTATCCAAAGAATGCAAAATAGAGTTAAACTACATTTAATAATCCTCAAAAGTTATTCAGAAATCTTCAGTCAAAATATACAAACAAAGCCTCATCTAAGCTCTCTGATCTTTAATTATAAACGTTAATTACAATGATTTCAATATATAGAAACTCATACAAGAGTTAAGAAAAATCAAAAGGAAACTCAATAAACAAAAGATTGAGTCAACAAGATAATCATATATTAGGTAATGTATAAAAATCCCATTTAACCAGGAACTCAAGTTAGTGCAGAGGGACTGATAAACTCTCATCTTCAAATATTGTAAATGTATGAAATAAGTATAACCTATTTGACCAATTTATTTGAACTAAGTTTTCTTTAATATCAATTCTATTATGCCATAAGGGCCAACATAGTCTTTTTTTCAACATTTAAACTTATGTCTTTACATCTTCAATTTTTAAATATATAGTTCTTAAAAAACAAACATGTCCATCAAAAAAAATGTATGATATCATTATTATATATTAATCAGTAAAGTCTCAGAAAATTCAATTTTGAAATATTTACAAGAGGTTAAATGCAATACTAATATTCAAAGTTTTGAACATTAATATTTAAAGTCATTCTGAAGGAAAACATTTATAGATCAAGGTTCAAGTATTGCTTCAGTTAGAATACATATACTGAAAGTTAAATTTCCTAATGTTTGAAGAAAAGGTTTCAAAGATTTAAAAAAAAAAACTAATTTTAATTAAATAATATTCATGGTTAAAAAAAATTAATATATTTATAAATATTTACACCAAAACAATACATTTTGAAAAGACAGGCCAAAAGAGAATTTTGCGATGCTTACATTTTCCAAGACAAGTGTCCTCGAGAATCCAAACAAGAGTAAAGTAAAAGGGGAAAATCACCAGTTTATATTCAATCAACAGCTCAGCTTAAAATATCATAACATATATGTATGAGAGAGAGAATGTTATTGTCTCTCGTAACTTCGGCATTGTTACAATTGTTAAAAATAAGAGTCCAAAGGTTTTCTATGGATAGAATAATCACCTCAGCCCCTCATCAACGGGGACTAGAGATACGAATTGAAGTTTAGCGTCGGTCTCAGTGGCTCTAGAGTTGCCAGAGCAATCGGTACTAAAGAATCCAATCCTTGACTTGTTATCCACCAATTTTGTTTGTGTGATGCCTTTTTAAGGTCCTTCGATTGCAACTATCACATTCCCTTACATACATGTCTACAATACATCCTTCCTTATCGCCGCCACCACTACTTCTCTGTAATCCTCAAGTCGGTTGTTCTTTGTCATGGATGTCCTGCAAGTCCTGCAAGCAAGGACTTGTGGTTCTCCTCTAACACCTTCTCCCCACTTCCTCTCAACACGGTGATCTTTAGTCCTTGGCTGATTTTCCTACGAAGAACATCTACTTTTTCAAACAATGGTAAATCCTGTAGTCCAGGCAATTTGCAATTAGACATGGGCAAAGTTTCTTCAGAGGGTTTTTAAATGGTTTCCAGCTCAGTAGACAGTATTCATTGCTGAATAACAAATCCAAAATTCAACAAAATCGAACTACGGAAACACCCCTAAAAATGTATTTCAAAAGGGTGAAGTGTCTTTCCTACGAAATAAAATAAATATAGTTTACACTTTGTAGATAGAGAGATGATGCTATTTCTTTACAGTTAAAATGTTTTAAATATAACTAACAGGGCAATTCATTATGCTTGCATTCACAACGTGAAGTAGCATATTTTGTCTTGCAGGAACAGCGGATCATGTTGAGAAGGTAATCTGGAGCTGGTGGCATGTCACAGTTTGGGATGTAACAAAAGAGTTAGATTGAGCCACTTTTTCAACGAACAATCGATAACGTAGTTTGTTAGTGGATTCCATTGTTTTGTAGCCATACAATAGAAGCATTGACTTTTTTCAAGCGGCTTCATTATCCGATTTTTGGCAACAATCTAAACAGAATGTATTTGCAACTAAATGAAGTTCAGACAGCTTCATCAGTTTGCCGGATGTTATGGTTTCCCGCTCGAAAAAAAAATTCTTGGTATGCTATCACAGCCCGTGAAAGCATGAACAAACAGGAGAATCTTGCATATGCTACTACCAAACCATGAATGAATGCATTGAAAATAATACACCGGATTTGGAGATGGTCCCTGTCTTATATCACTGTGATAGTCTAACTTAAAACCACTATCCTTGATATGGTAAAAAAGGAGAATAATCAAATCGGTGTCTTCCCCTATTACTATTGTAGTTGAATTTCTGTTGAAGAAACTGCAGCATGAACTATGTCTACATCAGAATCCCCATCTGTGTTGAACACAGTATACCCGTGCTTCCTCAACATCTCACTTACCAGATAAATTATTACTTGTCTATTTTATTCATTAGCCGAGAAGTGTTCTTTCTGACCAGCAAATCTCATGCCTTGACTGAGATTCACATTTCTGTTTTTCTAGGTACTGCATCTTCTGGGCCATGTTCTTGATAGTAGGAGAGCTGTTGTAGCCATCAAAATCAATAATAGCTTTTCCTTAGGTTTTCAGAATTAAATTGGCATATGAGTTTGGAATGTTCTCCCGCGATTTATCTTTACGCCATGAAACACGATGTAAAAGATCCACCATTTAACACGTACTGCTCTGTGTAATAAATATCTTCCTCCATGCGTCGAGTGTTAGTGTATTTGAGTATTGCATGAGCTAAGACTTGTTGGCTTTCCTTGAGAGACCTCGTGATTTGAAAAATGCAGGACGGTACACACAAAGCTCATAACACATGATATCTTCAAGTTTAATGTCACCGCCAGTGGCAACAGTCATCATTCTCTGAAACAGGAGTGCCGGATATACCTCTACATAGACATTGGCAGGGATCACAATGGCAGAAGCAGATCTTAGGGTTTTCACCCTGTCAAATCTTTCGGCAGAATATGTGAATACTTGTTTCCCTGTCATTTTTACAACAATGCCCGTACCGATAGAATGCATTTCATGATCGTTAACTCCAGGATCAGCAATTACTCCTGTAACAATGTTGCAGAGACCCAAATCATAATAGAATGGGGATGTGGATTCATGACGTTTAACTACTTTATTAATGTCATCACTGCCCATGGTTTGTCTACTTGCCCTCATTTCCTTGTGCTTTTCACTACGTTTCAAAAAAACTCTGGTGTATTCCTGCATTGCTAAGCTATAAGAGGAGCAAAGGATCACAGAAAACCACTTCCTCGCGTCAGTTCTTCCCTTATTTTCAGGGAACGCATTAGTACTTGTTCAATCAACAGATCTGTGCCAAGTCCGCCCCATAAGCTGTCGCTTCTTCTTACTACAAACTTACCTTCTTGGGACGGCTAGATTTTCAGAAGGTTCACTAAACATTCTATGCAGGTACAGATATATTGATTTCAGGTAATTGTGAAGTCCGGGTGCTACAATTATGGGGAGGATTTCCAGCTTGGCTTGAAAGTGCAAATCCCACGAGCCGGTTCTGTCTGCTGTTATGAAGGTAGGTGCACCGTTAATTATTCGCTGATACTCCAACCAGAGTTGACTTGTTTGCTAATAAAACTATAGGTGAGTTCTCTTTTCCTCCAAAGCAGTAGCAATCTGAGACTATGCACATTTGACGATTCCACATCCTCAACTGCGTGTTTATCAGCCATAAAATCGTCGAGCAGGTCGGAAGATTCCTTAACTAGCTCATGAGGAGATCCATCTTCATTGCGAGGGAAAACGTCTGTGACTAGTTAGGTAGTAAGAGTTGCATCTGCTATCATATGACCACGTATCACTCTGTAAACATATTTTCTAGCCATCATGTGTTGCACAACATTTAGTCCGTATATATCTTGAAGTACTTCAAACGACCCTGAATTATTCATCAGTGTGCCGATTGCGCGCTAAAGATTCACAAGTGGCGGCATCTATGGAAGGTTGTGTGTGTCGTTGTGGAATAAAAACTTCGTCTCTAACGATCATGGTGTGATAATTACATTAGTTACCGAATCAAATCAACAAGAAAGTAAATTATACTGCAGAAAGTGTGAAAATCTGTTAAAACTTTGGTTTGTATTGAAGATGTTAGCCGATAAAAATGAAACCTCGTGTGGCGTATGTAAACACGTAGTTGGAGAAAAGCAAATGTCTTTGTCATGTGATATTTGTCAAAAATGGTACCATAAAAAGTTTGAAAAAGTTACAGACAAATTGTTTAAAATACTAAGTCAGGTAGAAACAAACGTTCCATGGACATGCACTAAATGCAAGATTGAAA
>CABEEJ010004779.1:15382-49920 GCA_901482245.1 Timema douglasi | reverse complement strand
GGGGTACCCACTTAGAAAAACCTATCTGGGCTATCCGAATATTTACAATAGAGAGGCAGAGATGAGAAGGTAATATACCCACACTAAGTTGAGGGATGGCGGGAAACCATTAAGACTAAATTATCTCAGTACACTAGTACAGGATTAGAACCTTAGATTTCCTATTATAGTATAACAAGACCACAATAAACTGACGTCTTTGTGCATGCATACACCGACGATAGTTTTCTGTTGTTATCATAACTAGTTTATTTTAAAATTAAATATGAAAATGAAGATCATCCACTCAAATATCCCGTTATTTTTCTTGAGATTTATTTCTGCATGCGGACATTGGATACTAAATTATGACAGCAAAGAAATTCTAGACATATAGTATATCTAGTAATAGTTGTGGTAGTGTTTTTTGTTTTGTTTTTTATAGCAAAGGAAGATTAAGGAAACTACTCTATCCCCTTCGTGTGATATAATACTATATTAAAACTAGTGTTTTGGTCATATTTTAGCAAACGCAACTTTGAAAAGAAGTGAGGGCGAACTACCTCAGAACACATTACTCTTGGTTTATGATTGATGACCTCTCGCGTTATAAAAGGAAACTGACATTTAAGAAGTGGAGAAGGTCTTAATGGCTCACCCCAAGACAAAAATGCAATTTTCACCACTATAAGACCTTAATGCTCATACCAATCAAATAAAATCGAGTATATGTATAGGATGATTATAATTGAATACATCTTATATTTAGGAACCCAACCATATAGTTTGCACACAATTTGATTATTATTTTAATTTAAGTCATGCAAGGCAGATATAAATGGTATTATTTTACAGTTCGCCCAGTGGTCATTAATAATCATATACGTTATATCAACTAGATTATGTTAATTTAATAAAAGTATAGTTTGTTTTACAAACTAAATTAAACACAACTTTAATCAAATTTACTCGCAGTGACCAAGTACCCTACTCACGAGAGAAAATAAAATGCGTGTCGGGCTTCTGTGCTGAGGTCCGGGGTTCAATCCTCGGTCCCGGCACAGATTTATCTGATTACCAAATCCTTCCTTCACCTCTGACAAGACGTGTATTAATCACAACTTGTGAATGTGGGTAATGCCAGGCCTCCACCGTGGTTCAGATTCCACATTAAACTGTAGGTCCTCCATTTCATCTCACAATCACCCTACCATTACACATTAGCGTAAGTGCGTATAACCCGAACGGGTAGTAAGACGCGGTGTCAATATTAATAGTGTATATAGTTAAAGCTATGTTCGAGTAATTTATAGATGGCAAAACAATACTAGAGTTTTAAAAACCTATGTATAAGGAAAATGTAAATCTACCTTTTCCTTAAAATGTTCAAAAGTGGGTGAACTATAAAACTGAAGAAATATGGCGTTGTGATATAATTTTTGTTTACCTGTTGCTTAGTGTGGATGGGGTTGTTATCGTCGAGGTCATACTTATAGAGAATTCCAATTAGCAAGCACAGCGTGAATATTAGATTTCATGCGTATAGCAAGAAAGACGCACTGCTAAAATTAAATAATTGGATTTAAACCTGCCCAAAATTTGAATCAGAGTCTTTTAGAGATGGCAGTTCAACACATCAGTGCTCTCAGCTCGGGCTGAGACAAATGCACCACTGGTAACTAACTCCTCACAGTCTATATTTAATGATCACTTAGATTATTATTATTATTATTAGCACCGCGTCTTACTACCCGTTCGGGTTATACGCACTTTACGCTAATGTGTAATGGTAGGGTGATTGTGAGATGAAATGGAGGACCTACAGTTTAACGTGGAATCCGAACCACGGTGGAGGCCTGGCATTCCCCACATTCACAAGATGTCTTGTCAGAGGTGTAGGAAGGGTTTGGTAATAAGATAAATCTTTGCCGGGACCGAGGATTGAACCCCGGCCGCCAGCTCAGAAGTCTGACACCTTACCCTTAGACCGCCAGGTCACCATCACTTAGAGATAGATATATAACATATACCACGATTTTCTTATGAATGGACGTATCTCACAGCCAGAAAAAGTTACTAGATCCACTTTCACGTATACATACGTCAAATAATGTTATATGCAGCTGTCACTTTTGATAGATTTTTTTTTTCATTTTTTTTAGAACTGCGTCTTACTACCCGTTCGGGTTAAACGTATAATATATATTATCAATAACTGTAAAATAACACTAAAAGGTAATATAGTAAATCAATGTTGACCGAAATAAAAACATGTTTTTTATTTTCTATCCATTCGTAAAAAAAGTTAAGGCATACTTTTTTTTTACGCGAAATCTTATCACAAACTAGAAAGAAAAACCGTATTAGCTACTAATTTTAATATTCTTAATTTATTGTATAGTATATTTGCTCGAAAATAATATAACAATTATTCTTAACCAACTTTTTACCCGAATCGGTGGGCACGCATTAAGTCTAATGTCTATTCTTGTCTGGTCTACCGTTGACGAGTAGGCTGGGTTCAAATTTAGTCTGGATATATATATAGTATATATATACTATGGCTTTCCCCCCCCCATATATGGTTTTACACTCTCCTTTCAAGCAAATACAGATGGTTTTGATCTAAATCTTACCTCCTTACTCCATTGTTGTATTATATGCGAATAGCCCAGACGGGTTGTAAAACGGGAGGCACGGGAAAAAACCAATTAACTAGATCTGATTCCAATAAGTAAACATTGACATTTTGGATGAAAGCTTTTAGATTCATTTACTTTCTTGTTGTTCTCAACATTGACTACAATAAATTAAAAGACGAACGTAAGAAACGAACTTAGAGAAATTCTTGGACCCAATAAGAGTAACCAATAATTATAGAATAATTGATTAAATGCGCGAGAGGGAATTAAATCTCGTGAAGAAGGTAAGAGACTTATACATTTTCAAGGTGAAAATAACAAAAATAAATTGCACTACACAATCGCACAAAATTTATCATATTATGTATTATGGCTTCGAAAATACATTTCTTAAATAGGTTTTGAGTAAACTACACTTAAACTTGTGTTTTCCTCATAAAAACAAACACATCATCTTGTTGAACACAATAATCGCTCGTCATATATACATTTTAAACCCAAATGTTTAAATATATTCAAAAAAATTCAAACTTTCAAAAATAAAATATTTTTAACAATCCTAAAAGTATTTGTTATTTGTAAAAATAACAAAGTATTCTTATTTATCATGAACAACTATATCAAATTTGGACCAAATAATTAGATATATTAAAAAAAGAAAATTAAATCAGTCATTACTTAACTACTATTAAATTAATATAATAATATATTATTTGGTGTGATCGAAGGCTAGTGTGATATGGAAGTTGCCGTGAGTTAAGGTGTAATAGAAGTAATTGGGAAACAAGGTGGAACGAAAATCATCGGGAGTTAAGGAGGGAGGGGACGCACCGAGAGTTAAGGAGGAAGGGAATTCACCGGAAGTTAAGGAGGAAGGGAATTCACCATTAGAAATATATATGTGTAATATACGTCACTGGGAGTCGAGGTGGGAGGGAGCTCACCAGGAGTTAAGTCGCAACATAATTCAACGGGAATCAATGATTGGCAATAAGTAAACTACTCTTAAATTAATTTATTTTAGATAAGTAAAGATATATTACTATTTATGGAGTAAAATAGTCCCCCGATACAAATTGTGGACCAAATAATTAGAGCTATTTTCAAAAAAATCAGGCGTTACTTAACTATTTTTTTTATTGTTTTAGAAAAACAAATCTATATTTAACTATTTATAATACAATCAACTCTAACAGGTATCCATTTTGAACTAAATCACTAAATCAATATTTTTTCAATATTCAAATTTAAAAAAAAGTCATAAGTAAGCTACCCCCCAAAACCACATATCCAGCTTTAGTTGTCATGTTTATGTCAAACAATCCGTAGATAAACTTTTTAAGAACGACCGTTATTGCCCTTTTAAAAATAATTTGAACTTACAAAAATTACTCCTATGTAAACGAGCCTTTATCAAATTCTTACCGAAAACCAAGTACACAAGGTTATTACCATGCCAAACACTCCAAAGATACTCATTTGGAAATTGTTAAGGCAATTTTAAAAATATTTTAAGTTTAAAAAAAAACAGTCATCAATAGGCTACGCATGAATTAGTTTTTACCTCAATAACAATTATAAGCCTACATTGCTATTTGTTATGCCGCAACACAATCTTCGGATGCACATTTTGAACAAAATCTATAGAGATAATTTTGAAATATTTATAATTTTCAAAAATTTCTCAGCAGTAAACTACCTTTCAACGAAAGTTTGCCCAAAAACTAACTAAACAGTGTTATTTGTCAAGTTATACAAATCCTATCTATGCATTTTAGACTAAATCGTTAAAGCCACTTTCGAATAATTTGGAATAAAAAATATTAATAAGTAAACTACCCTTAAATGAAGGGCTAGAGTGAAAAAAAAAGTTATGGTATAGCACTATAAAATTTAAATATCAAGCTTGAATAAAATCCATCAAATATTGTTATATCCATGGCCAGGGACAGACTGACAGACAGACAGAATTATAAAATCTTAGTTCACAAAACATTTAAAGATTCGTCATCATCTCTAAATCTATTTTTTTCCAATCACAATACTTTCTCTTAATACAAGAAAGTAAAAATAGGTATGCCACGGACAAAAACACTTACATTGGGTAGGCGTGTTGGAAGAAGAGCAATAACTTATTTAGTCCTGCCCCACATATTTTGATCAATTAACTAATATATTGTGGCAGTGGCTATTCTTTAAAAAACACACACAGCTAGGGGCGTGTTGCAGTCCAGCCTTGCTCTCGAGGAAGAGTCAAACACGCTAAACGGGCGTCCAAACCCAACGTCCGCAAATTAATTAAAGTTAAAGTGGGAAGGAACTTACCAGGATTTAAGATAGAAGGTAATTTACCAGGAGTTAAGGTGTAATAGAAGTCACTGGGAGTCCAGATAGAAGAGACACTGGGAGTTAAGGTGGAAGGAAATTCACCGGGAACCAAAGTGGAAGGGCCTTCAGCAGAAGTTATGGTGGATTGACAGTACTAAATTATTTTAACCTCCTTCCCAGATAGAATGATAGTCCCCTATAAATGTGGTCAGCTTCCACTCGACGACAATAATGGGAATATTAAAATCTATTTCTAAAGGTAGACGTGTTATACTTTTGTTCTCACCAGCAAAATATTCTATATTCTATGTGGGGGGCATAGAACCGTAAATAGGGGAATAATTTACTTTCAAATCCAAAGCTTTTGGATACCCTGTTTGAGATGTAACAGAAATGTTACCCCATTAAACACAATTTGAACATTACAGATAATACAGTCCCAACTAGTGCAGTCGTCTGCAAAGTCTTATCAGAACCTAGAAGAACATTCATACTAAAATCACGTAGAGTTGGATTGTCTCAAGGATTTCCTCAGCTGAGAGTTGTAAAACTATAATTCTTATAAGTATTATGTCCGAAATGATTTTACCAATGTGTATTTGGCTAAAACCCACTCATTCTTTACACAGGATGATTAGAGTGTTCAAGTGCATTATTCCATAGTATAAAGGGCATTAAGTGTTTAAGTGTATTATTCTATACACAGAGAATGTTTTAAGTGCTTAGGAGTAGTATGTCTAAGAACTGTGACAACATCAAATAAACGTAAGCCTTGTTTTCGTTTATGACACCACTACACCAATGTAATTCAGAAAGCAGCACATTAGCGTCAAGTTATTAGTCTGTGTAGTAAACATTCACAAATTAGGTGTCAGACAATGTCGTGAGATAATATCGACACTTTAAAAGCTACATCGACATATTTTGCTGACTAAATGTGAAAACCTTTAAGTATTCATATATGCATTTCCTCTTGAGACAGTTGGTAGCTCAAATTACGACAACCTAACTGGTTAAGGAGACTGACCACAGGTCTAGAGGGCCGTAGTCTCATCTTGTATGACTCCTTAAATGAGTGGTCAGGGAGACTGACTACAGTTGTAGTCTACCCTGGTTTCACCTTGCTGGTGGCTGTGATTGAATGGTCAGCGAAACTGGCCTACTCTGGTTCCATCTAACCTCTCTCCGTGGATGAGGGGAATGGAGATAAGGCTTCAACAGATGGTGAAGCTGATGCTTGGTTTGAAAGTGCTTACAACGGAGTTAAGGTGTTTACAGGTAGTGTGGCTTCTTGCTATTTATCTCACGTTTCAACGATCATTGTTTAATCGCCTGCATCTACGCAAGTGTGTCATAAACGCGCTGTTACAATAACTATTATTAACTGGGAGCAGTGGCTTCTAAGGAAGATGTAGGACTAATGCCCAAAACATGGGCGATATTTTTATGGGCTACTTACTTTTGTAGATTAACTTGTATCCAAACAATGAGGACAACTATAACTAAATAACCAGTGAAGTCGCTATTACGAGATTTACGAGGTGAACTCACATCGTCAGTGTTTAAATGTAGGCTACTCAGACTCAGACATCGTCGAAAACTAGGATCCGCGCTACTACTTTCACTGCATTAAGTGTGGAAACATCGCTGCTGTGTACAGGACCTACCAGTATAGTTAGGATAGCGGTTATCAATCCGTACCTTCTAGGAATGGTTGGGCACATTACCTATCAAATTAATTATTTCAGGCTATCAAAGAAGAAGATGTGCTAGCCGTTTAAAAAATACCCCTTTATCATCTTGTAGTGAACCTTTATATAGGCTTATAAATTGGCAATGAAAAAGCGTACCATACAGAAACAATAACTTATATACATAGTATGCTAGGTCGTAGCTAAGCCTCTCTCCTCAAAACTTGACAACATTTTAAATTAATATTACAGTGTCTTTAAAAAAATATATATATTGCTGTTTCCAGCCTGTGTCCTTGAACAGTTTTTTTTAAAATTCAAGCCATATATTTTCCACCGCCGGTTTGCTAGGCCCGTCATAACTTCATAGGCATTATCATCTAACTCAAGATTATTACAGGCACAACATCCAGTCCCCGGACATCAGTTCATCATTATGAAAGGGTAAACCCACATTTCACCAATGATAAACTTTCTGCCAAGCTGGGAATCGAACCCGGGACTTTTAGTTTAGTAGGAAGACACGCTATCGACTGAGCAAAGGTGTCGAATACCTTATCTAGCATTTAAACAATAACAAAATAAAGGCGGAAGGAAAAATGTATAGTTAGTACTGATGTGAATTATTGTGCTTTATTTTAAGACTCCTAATACATGATAAGGAATATTAACATCTGGGACTACACTTATAGAGAATGCAAAGTTCCTCTTACCGTACCCGATTTTTCATCAAGGTAAGACTAAGTAACTTCAACCCACTGGGATTCAAACTGACCACGGAATGCAGTCAATGAAGAAGTAAAATATATTTCAAACGATTTATACCTACTAATAGGACTAAAAATGTTCTACAAACGTTGACTTATATTAAATTTATTAGATCCCACATACATTTGAAAACTGTAATTAGCTAATTTATGAATAGCAAATTACGTTAAGCTAGTTCTAGTTCTCGAAATAAAACAAATTTTTGAGCATTGTACTAATTTTTCTCTTGTCTTTACGCAATAATCAAAGAGAAGTTTATAAATTTAAAATATTTGAGTTATCTTTATTTTCACTACCTACTATAAATGCTAAAAAGTAATTTACTTGCCCCTTATTTATCATAAGGAATTACAAATATCTTCTTGAGGCATAATATTAATAACTTTTCTTGGCCTTCAGTGGCTATGGACCAAGCTCCCCCCCTCCCTCCATCACCCAATATGCCTTGACCCTAAAATATGAGGCCTTTATTGTTTGTCCCCCCTAAGTAAATTTATGGCTGCACCACTACATGAGACAGTTTATTTGGAACTATACACAAAGCCCTATAATATATTAACTAATTGAATATAAGGACAAGCTCTTAGTCATAGTAAATATTAAATTCGTAGGCATTAGTCAGAATAAAAACAAGTTCGGTTCAAACCACATAGCCCGGTGACCAATTGTAATTTTATAAATTATTATAATTAAAATTATAAGATTATTATTGTATTATCATTTTATTATATTATTAGGCCCTATTAAAATTATCGAATATTATATTCACTCGTGTACGGTATTTTTTTAATTGGTGCCTTTAAGATCAGAGTTATTGACACTTTAACTTTTTGATTAGAAATGAAAAAGGGTAGTTTGGAGGAAGTGCACCCACATTACTAGGGAGAGGGATTGTGAAACTAACGATGATAAATCACAAGCCCCCCCCCCCCCGACCCACCCCAGTTCCCACGACTGGGATTTAAACCTTAATATCCTTGTCAACGATTACCTAGTAGAATGCGAGTCTAGCTCTTTAGACCTCGTGATCTCAGTATCTGGTGTTTTACCTGTACGCTCTAACATAACCGCTATTGGTGGATTAACAGCAACTTAAAGAAAGAGAAGAAGAGTAACACTCTAAAAAAAATCTTTTGCATCATGCCCTGCTACCTGTATACGCGTATGTACTAATTACGCTGGTGAATTAGAGATTAGGAAGGTTGAATTCAGAAGTAGTATACCCGCATTTGCGATGAGAAAGAGGGGAAAACCATTTTGGAAAAACCACCCTCAGTACACCCGACCGGGATTTGAACCACGATCTCCCTGTCATCTGCAGTCTAATCCAAAATAAGAGTGATGACTTAGACTGTGCGTCCACTGAAGCAGGTATTAAATTAATGCACTTTAGTTTGTGAATAGATTGGCTAGACACACCTTGTAATTCAGGTGTGGTGACCGCTGTCCCAAAGCCCATGGGTGAAAGGGGGCGGGGGAGATACACGAATGATATACACCGGGTCGAAGTGTGTGCAAATGTCGCAATGACTCTGCACGTGTAAATGCCACAGGATGTGTGTGCGCAACAAGGTAATTCTGAGCCGTTAAGTTGGCAATAAAACAAGACGTCGTGAGGAGGCTGCGCTTGGAGATAAATTCCTCTTCTTCGTCCGCTCGCTCGCACAAGGGCGTAGGCACGAAGTCTTCTTTTGTCGTGTTCTGGTTGGGTTTTTTTTGGGGAGGGGGGGATAGGAAAATAAGATGATCGTCGTTACTGAACTCTTGAGACTTGAAGGCCTACAAGTGACGCAGGCATGAGGTTTCAGAAAGAATATTTATACCAAGGAGAAATAAACTGATTTTTGTCTTCTTTGTATGAAGCTAACAGTTAACGTTGGGCACCAACTGCTTAGAGGCAAAGCGTTAAGTGGTTTACAATATTAGTAACAGGTTTGTTGGAGTTTAAAAAAAATACTATTTTACTTAATTTTTGTTTCCAACTAGTGAAAATAGGGAGATAAATTCATTGCAATAAAAGCTATTCTAAATCAATCCAATACCATACATATTAAAAAATGTGTCTTATATAACATCAGCGGTTCCCATTCAAATACCAAATGTACCAACAGTTAAATTATTTTTCCGGCGTGGGACAAGGCCTTAATAGCAGTTCTGTCTAGATGTAGGAGCGAGAGGTTAAGGTTGGACAAAGAAGTTGTTTGGATGGATGATCGAGAGCAAGGCCGTAGACCGGCTGGGTATGGTTTGGAAGTTCAACCTCCCTACCCCCGAAATTTGCCAATATAAAATTAATACTACCTTATTTACAGTTAAAAAAAAAATTAAAGTACCTATATGTCTATAGGTTCCAACAAAGCTGAGTAGATCATGACTAAATATTGACAAGGGAAATAGGAAGTATTAGTGAATGTAAGAAGAGTGGGGAAAGGAGTAAGTCCTTAATATTAGGAAACAATAAAATCTGTAAATTTGAAACTATTCGGTTGGTAGTCCTGAAAATACGTCGAAAATGACTAAAGGAAGAAGAATTAAAAGGTTGTATTGGATAAGGAGGAAAGAGATCCTGCCAAGGGCGTAGGGAAGGGTAGTTTATGGGTTTCAAACCCTCCAAAATTTTCCAAAGTTTTCAATAAAAAGCTTAAAAAAGCTTTGTATCAAATAATTATTTAGATAAACATTCACTTTAAAAAAAAGTTTGTCAGGGAAGGACCATTAAAAATAGCTTCTAGAGGAATTTAATTTTAAAATTATTTCCTGGTAAATATCAGTCCAAATAGCTTTTAGAAGCGTTCAATTTTATTTAAAAAGATACCTATACGGGGCCTTTCCAAATATATTCTATATGCATATAGAATATATATATATATTAATCCAAGCGAGAGCCACTCCTATTAGATTTTAAAAGCACTCAATTTTCAAAAATGTGTTGGTGGTAAACCACTTCAATTAACTTCTAGAGGCATCTAATTTTCGAAAAAAATTGTGCCAAAGAACACTCTAAATAGCTTTTAGAAGCATCCAATTTTCTAACATTACCTGGGGGATAGGAGGGTAGAAAGTCCATAAAAAATTATTTTGTTACTTGCCTTCCTCCTTTACCCTCTTAAACAAAAAGCAATGATTTTCTTATTTCTTAGAGTTTAATAGTGAATCTTAACATTATGTCATAAACTTACAATTTTGGAACCCCTCCCTTACAAAAAAATCTCCTTGCGCTCATGGGTTCAGCTATCATCAACCCCAAAACAGCTTGCAGCTAAATATAAGAATCAAAATCTTCTATACATTTGGTCAAGTTGGAAATACCTTTATTTGAAAAATTAACAATTTTGGACTATGAAGCAGGGGCTACAACTTTTTCTCCAAGCACAATTTTTTTTAAAATTTAATGAAAAACACTAAATCACTATAATTATCCAATTTTGGTCAGTGGCGACAGAATTTCATGTATGTAGGGAGAGAACAACTAACCAAAAAGGGATTTTGAAGAACTTGACCTTGCTTCCCAAGTCTAAAGAGTTTCGGAGAACCTACCCTGGCAAACATTTGATAATTTGATGTCTTTAAGCTATTGAAGTGATTCAATAATTTTTTTGAAAATGATACTCCTCTAGAATCTATTTGGAGTGGTTTTTGCCATATATATATATATATATATACAGTAGCCCCATGGCTTTTTTTGGTGCTGACTGACAGCCAACATTTAGCTATATACCTAAATTTTGACCATCAGAAGTGAAAGCTGCTAAACACATGTTTTTGCAGATCATATGGCTCTGCGTAGAGATACATAATTTGGTCTGGTAGCTTTTCAGAGCTTTTAGCTGTCATCTGTGAGCTGTCAGTCAGCATCAAAGAAGCCATGGGGCTACTGTATATATATTCATATTTTCACAAACATTGGTTAAATGTCTTTATCTTTAGAAGCTATTTGGATTTTTTTAAATAGTCTTATATTCGAAAATATAAGAGGAGATTAAAATAAATCTTGAGGGGGGAATTAGCACTACTCCCTTGAAAGACCAACCTCCTCTCCCCCCCTGAAACCACACTACGCAATTATGCTTCCACGCCACTGGGTATAACTTTATTTACTAAGGGCTCAATGTACATTTTCAGACTTGGAGGGAGGATGATCTATGTTAGTTTTTAAATATTAAACAATGTAAAGTATGGTACCTAATCGTTGCCCTTGATTACCATAAAACGTCAGCTCCAGATAGCTTCTAGATATATTTAATATTCGTACATTATCTTTACCTTTGGTCGCGGGGGGCCACCCCCCTAAAAAAACCTGAAATGTTGACCTGGCTACGGCCTTGATTGAGAGGTCGAGAGATGGATGAAATAGATAATAAGGCCGCACAAAGAGGATGTTTAGATGGATGTAAGAGAGGTTTTTATCCGATGAAGAGGTTGTTTAGCTGGATGAACGAGAGAGGGTTTGGTTTATTAGATATATGAACTCTAAAGGCTTGAGTCGGACAAAATGATTGTTTAGATAGATAAACTCGAACAGTTTTAGGTCCTGAAAATAAGTTGTTTGTATGGATGAACGCGATAGAATTTGGTCGTACTAAGAAGTATTTTAAATGGATGAACGTGAGAGGTTTTAATCGGACAAAGTCCTTGTTTAGTTGGACGAACGAGAAGTTTAGATCAAACTAAGAGGTTATTTAGACGAATGAAAGAGAGTTGTTTTATTAGAGCAAGAGGTAATTTAGATTAATGAAAGTGAGGTTTTATTTAGACCATTAAGTTGTTTAGATGGGTGAACAAGATGTTTCGATCAAAGAGGATGTTTAGATTGATGAACGAGAGGTTTCGATCAAATAAAGTGGTTGTTTAGATGGATTAACAAGAGGTTTTTATCGGATAAAGAGGTCGTTTAGAGGTTTTGGTCGGAACCAGATATTGCTTATTATATAAATAAACCAGAGGTTTTTGTTGGACAAGGAGTTTGTTTGGTTGGATGAGAGAGAAGTTTTGATCAAAGAGAGCTGTGTTGAAATACCCTTGAGATAAATCTCTAAGATTAAACCAATAACCTTTCGCGCAGTAAATGACGGTCGATACACGCGAAGGCCATTTCATATCTTGATCTCATTATTTAACGTAATCAGGACATCACGCGGCCATTCCTAAAAAAAACACATTTACCTTTAGTAAACATTACGAGACAAGGCATATCTTTTTAAAGTAGGCTCTTGTTATATCCGGTCAATACAAGCTGTATTTATATTGTTTAATACGTATATAAGGTGATGAGAAGGTCAAGGTGATTTTTAATAGGTTGTTTCCAACTCTACGTCCACAAAAACTAGGGCATATTTATTCTAAGCTCTACTTACCTCGTCCCCATCCCAATAATGTAAATATACGAAAAGCCCAAATGAGTGCAAAGATGTTCTGCAAGAAAATTAAGCTACACGACAGTATAAAAAAATATTTTATTTTTCTAAAAGGTGATTTTGAGGAGCTATGATTGATTTAAGGCTGAACAATAAAATACGATTACAGCCATGAGGCGCTAACAATGGGTTGCTTTAAGGGTGTAATGATCAATCCCAACTGGAGGCAATATTTCTTCCATGAAGTCACGGGATCTCACATCGCTGACAGTTGCAAAGGCCAGTAATATTTCTTGCACCGTGGTAGGTTCGAACCTCACTAGTCTATAATAATAAAGACCGATGTCTCTATCGATAATAACATCGATTTCAAGGAACTGACAACCTTATAAGTTTTATAGTAAAATCATGTGTGTTTTTTATTTACAATTTATTAACTTTAATTAAAGTTCATTTGTAACGGAGGCAAAGTACTGAAGGACAAAGCAAACGTACCGACACACCAACAAATATATATTTTAATTTTTAACTTATCTATATATGGAAGAAATCTAAAGCCAATTAAATTAATTGGGAATGAATGGTGAAGCTTGGAAGATTGAAATGATATACAGTCTATGTATATAGGCGTATCAAGTATTATATTAGAAAAATCACACCTGGACACGGGAATCGAACCAACGACCCTTGGGTTAGCGCACGAATATTATACTACTGATCTATCCAGGAATCGTCCCGTGCCCACGTTCATTCTTCACTCATAATAGTTTAAGGCAGAGTTTATGATGGACGTGTGGAAATCATCGGCTATTATGAGCTAATAACTATATCACAGCCACCAGAGATTCGGGTGGTCAGCTTTATACTGTCTTTGGTACAATGACAACAGTACATGAAATCTGCCTTAGACTATGAGTAAAGAAACATCCGACACCTTAGCTCAGTCAGTATCGTGTATGTCTACTGAGTTAAGGGTCCTGGGCTCGATTCTTGGCATGGCTGAAAATTTTATCATCAGTGTTATGTGGGTTTAAACTTTCACAGTGATGAATTAATTGCCAGGGACTGGATGCTGTGCCTGTCCTAGTTCTAAGATAGATTATAAAGAATCCTATCCTAGTTTTAAGATAGATTATAAAGAATATGAAACTACAACAGGCCTAGCAAGCCAGTAGGAAAATATAATGGCTTGAATAAAAAAACACTCACCCATGCCTCAGGCTGGAAAGAGTAATGAATGTAAAATAAACTATGAGTGAAGAATTACCCTGACCATGGGGCGAATCCTAGATAGCTCAGATTTATAACCCTGTCGCACTAGGCTAAGGGTCCGGGGTTTTATCCCTGCGTCCATGTTCCATTTTTCAAATTTACGCGTAGAATTATCTATACCCTATATGATTTACGTTTATCGATGAATGTAATACAGGCTTTCTGGTGTCATAAAAAAGGTATATGTGATCTCTAAAATAAGTTATTAAGCTATATATTTGCACAAAACTAACAAAAGTCTGAACTGTCCTTGTAGTAACAAACCCTATGATTTGGACAAGCAGATAAGTTGACTTCGGCGATTTTTCGCCCAGCTACGACTTCTAGCTATATATGTCTCTATAAGTTATTCATACGTATGTGTATAATATATTGTTGGTTCGGACATAGATGCAAAATGCCGATGGCGTAATCATCGAACCTTCAACAGTGATGCTCAACGTCCAACCCTACGTCACGACTCGTGCCAGCTGCAAGACAAGCCAGTTTTCTCCCATCCATCGAACAATTTGTAGCGCGTTACGATTGCTGCAGGCTGCAGTAAAAACTTTATAATGCCCCATGAACATGAGTAGGGGTGGACTGGCAGGTCCCAAGCGTCACAAGCCTACAAATATGATACTTCTTAACATACATGCATATCACTAAACCTAGGTTTCAGTGCAAATTGAGCTGATGAGTTGAATTATTTATATTTACTTTCTCGCTATTTTACAGGTAGAGAAAGTATTGTGATTGTTAAAAAAAATCGAATTACAAATTGTTGATGAACTTCGACGTTTCATGATCCTCCGAATCCTAAAAAGTGGTTCCAGCATTTCCGTCTGTTTGTCCGTCTGTACCTCGGAGTAAAGTTTAAACTATTTGAGCATTCGGTCTAAAACTTGGTATCTAGATATCATATTCTGAAAATTTAAAAATGACACATGGACACTGGAATCGGACCTGGGACCCTTGGTTTAGTACACCAATGCTCTAAGCACTGACATATCCAGCATTCGTCCCGTGACCAGGGTCATTCTCTACTCATATTTTAAGGCAGAGTCTATGATGGACGTGCGGAAATCGTCGGATAAAAATGTGTACATTTTTATTAAGATCACGAGCTATCATATAATGTAGCCACCTTCAATTCGGTAATTGGCTCACTGCTGCCACTTGTACAATTATTATAATTGTAAGGGATTGCATATTTAAGAATCAAATATCCAAAGCTATTATTTATGCTTTTAGTGAGGATTACTCCATCTAAATATCATTTTTCAATTTTCGGAATATATCTAGATGGAGTAATCCTCACTTAAGGCATAGTTAATAGCTTTAGCTATTTTATTCTTGGTATCTAGGGTTTTCATAGGTTCATCTCGAGGTGTTTTTCGAATTGGACATCCAACACTAAACTTAAGTGTAGTTTACTGAAGGGCAAAAGAGAAAAAAATTTATTTTCTCAAAATTTGTTTTAACGATTTTGCTTTAACTTTATTTCTAAGCATTGATCAATATTCCAAACAAAATGGCTACTCTCAATTTTTCACAAAAATGACTTTAAGGGTTCCGGTCTGATGCGTAAATTCTAATTCTTTGTATCATATCTCTGTAAATATTTGGAATATGAAATTACTTATTATTGAAAATATGTAGGTATATTTATATTAAGAATCTTTTATTGAAAACATATTTTCATAAAACCAAAAACTTTCAAGCTATACGCATATATATATATATATATTAACTTTGCGAATACTAAAGGTAAATTATTGCGACCGTCAAAAGAATCGAACTCAAGATTTTGATGAATTTCGATGTCTCATAACCCCCCAAAGCCTAAAAAGTGTTTTTTGCAATGCCGTCTGTCTGTGTAGCTGTTTAACCCTAAAAATTAAGAGTAGTTTAATAAAGGGTGAAAAGAGAAAAAAAAATCGATTAGCTTAAAATCGGCTGTAACGATGTTGATTAAAATTCGTATTTAGGTATTGATTGAGATAATAAATAAAATATCTATTTTAATTTTCCCATGAAAATGACTTTTAAGGTAATTTACAGAAGCGGAATTTTCCGTATCTCCACAAATATTTAATACTAAGTAATATCATTGAAAAATTGTAGTACTATTAAAAATAAAAACTTTAAATGAAAAATATGTTCATCAAACCAATGGTTTCTGAGATATTGGCAAATATATTAATACAATTTTGTGAGGTTTAGTTGTAAAGAGATATTACTTAAGTTTTAACGCAATAATTCTATAGTTTCATAGAGTAATTAAATATAAGTAAGTCTCTTAAAGTTTATGTTCTCTTTACTTCAATAGTTTTAAAGACAAGGTGATAACTGTTATGTATCTCCTCTGTATTAAAACATCGCTTAATACTAGGATCTGCACTACTAGAACTCAATTACACATAAGTTCCCATGATAGCCTCTTGATTTTTACCAGTAGTCATCATGACAGCTAGTCGTACACATGGTAATATTCAAATTGTATTGAATTCAGGATATGGTACGTACGGAAACACCACCATGTGTATGGTGCATTTTCTAGTCACTTTTTAAAAAGTATTTAATACCCTTGGAGCTACGTACTCTCCATGGTGTGAGCAAACTAAACCGACCAAACACCCATTACCGTTGCTGATTATAGTGCCAACATTTGCAGATATATGGTGTCATGTGGTCAGCACAACGAACCCCTCTGTCGTTAATTTCTGTTTTATAAACCGAAGCTTCTATGTATTTATTCAAGTATCTTCTCGTTTGTCCTCACGAGGCTGAGTTTGGCCCGTTACAGAACCACTCCTTCATGGAACATTTTTGGAAGCACTGGAGATCGAGTCCGGGACCTTTGGATCTGTAGCCAGAAACTCTGACCACTAGACCAGGGAAATGTTCTGCAATTACGTACTAGTGCAAAAAAATAACTTTAAAAGATATGTCACACGTGTCATTAATTCAAATCTGTAGCTTGAAGTGATACTAGTGTTTTCTACGAATGTTTGTTTCGATGGATTTTATGTGAAAATCTTTCTGAAAGCACAGAGACAAGAAATCATAGGATAATTTAAAACAGAAAATAAAAGGTCTGCTTGAATTCATGTCCTGATCAGAGCAAATAGGTAATTAAAGTCTATGCGTTGAGTGTATGCAGGGCCGCAGGAGGTGTGCAAAGAGTGCGACCACACAGGGCCCCGCGATTTGGAGGGCTCCGCACTTGCTTAGTTAACAGAGGGGATAAACAAGTTATAGTGGTGCATTTTTGCTTGTGCGCTCGTATATTAGGCTCCCTATATAGGCTTTCCAGCAAATATTGTCAGAGTATAAATAAAAACATAATCATGTGGTTTGATTTGCATAGCTAGTGAAGCAAGTTCTCCGTTTTAACTACATCGATTTGCATTTGTCTGTGTGTTTGTGGTGGATATGTATCACGATAACTTTTGAAAGTATTAACCAATGTAATTCAAATTTTGCTCAGTTGTCCTATGCACCTTTATACAGATCAAGTTCGTTGGGGAAATAGAACTAAGGGTTGGGAATAAATCAAACATTATATGTATAAAACGCGTCTTCTGGCATTAATGGTTACATGGATTTGCCTTTTAGGGCATTTAAATATAACTTATATGGCTGAAAATAATTAGTATAACAGTGAAAAATACTTTAATAACATTAACACAAACATTATTATTTTTTAATTGGGAGGGATTGGAGGTGATGCAAATAACTGAGGGCCCCAAAAATGACGTTTGCCCTTGACCCCACGTTTGCTTAGGGCAGCCCTGCGTGTACGAATGAGCGGAATGGAGATAGTTCCAGGAGACAGACAAGAAGTTTGTCTGTGTGAACTAATAATTGCCGAGCCGTTAAAATATGTCATCAATGAATGATTTCGTGAGGTCATCCCCTTTTATAACATATTCATTGAAACATTAATGACATGACCTATCTGAGAGGTTCTATTCTTACGCTGCTGTATTCTTTATGGGAATGACAGCTTTAAAACGAATAAAACAATCCTCAATTATCTTATTATGTTCTGTAATTACCAGGCTAACAAATAACTTTATGTATCTTTCTAGGCATTCACTTTGAATTCTGAACTGCGATACATTATGTTAAACGTCTTTGAAAGTCAGATAATTTCACATTTTAATGTTGCTGTTTTAAAAAAAAAAATTACAAAATTTTAAATGAAAATCTTTTAATCTCATAGGAACATGTTGATAAGTTTCGCCTTCATTTTGGCTAGAACCATTGAAATAACAAACCACTTCTTGAATAACACGAACATTCTGTACGTTTTCGCAGCGTTTCAGCTCTCCAAAAGACGGCCCCCTTAATATATAAATCCTATAATAAATAAACTAATCTATATTAATAAAATGAAGAGTATGTTTGTCTGTCTGTCATGAACTTTGCGCAATATCTATCACAAACAGAGGGCTAACAGTAAAAAACAAAAAAAAAGTTACCCCTGTGCACGAACATGTTTAAAATTACGGCTTTGAGGTGCACATGTTTGTGCACAGGGGCTACTTGTTTTTAAATTTCAGACCTCTCCGTGTGATACATATCACGTATTGTTTATCACAGACAAACAAGATTTTTATTTTATTAATTCAGATTATGATTGATTAACAATATTATCACTCTATATGGTTTTATGACATTTGGGGTCCCTTTGTCGGCGAACCACTTTGATATTTAATTAAAAGCTTCTGAAAATATTAAGATAAAAGGAAAGGGAGAAAGGATATTTTTTTTTGCACACATTGATTAAGGAGATGGCAGGTGGAAGATAGAAAAAAGTGTGTGTGTGTGTGTGTGTGTGTGTGTGTGTGTGTGGGGGAGGGGGGGGCAGTTTTTTTAAATTTATCTCGCTTTAATTAATGTTATTTTTTATGTCCGTTATTTTGGCAGGGTACTATTATTATTAATATGCGTCACTCAGGGAGTGAGATTTATTTATTTTATACAAAATACAACTGGGCCACAAATTTTAACTCTTAGATAGAGCGCACAAACCCTGGATATAGATTTACCTCACTTATCAAAATGACAAAACACATTTGAGAGGTGGAAAAATACGAAATATAAACTATTATTTGTGTTATAACTTTTCATTTGTCAAGAAAGATTAAAACTACCGCGAAGCAGCTATATTAATTTCATACAGTTATTAAAATACTCATCCCCTTTATCTGAACTGTGAAATAATTATGTGGCGTGTGTCCCAGGGGAAAGCACTTCTTAGTCACAAGCTGTACTAATTCTATATAAATAGTATCGAAAATGTTCTGTTCTTCATAGGTCATCATGTTGTGTGTGGTTAATAAGGCTTTATATTTCAAACAGTATATATAGGCTACTTTATTTTGAGCTAGGTAGCAGTGCGGCTCGTAAAAACCGTGTCCAGCCTCCCGCTGAAAAGTATTCTTCCAGTCGACTTTAAGTGCAGGGTTGTAAATCTCCGCGCAAGTTGTAATATTGCTACGGTAGTTAGTATAGTAAACCTGCACAGTATGACGATATTATTACCTTTCTATGGTCGCCTTCATTAGCTTCAACCCGATACGTGGATCTTTGCACAGTAGTCCCGGATAAGCCCATAATCCGCCGGTGCAGCGTCTTCAATATAATAATACCTGTTGCCAAAAAGTATGACATGAGGGGTGTATTTGGTGCACAGTAGTTATTATTTGAACTTTAACCACATGGGTGTTAAAAGGAGGATAAAGGTAGCATTTAGAGGAAATGTACTCGTATTTGCGTCATGATAAGGTAAGCAAACTATTTAGGAAGAAACTCAATACATACGTATGGGATTCAAACTCTGACCATCGTCGGCAAACCAGACAAAATGAGTCTGACATTTGGTCCACGTGTACAATCTGTCAATGTTATTAAAAATTTCAGATGTAAACGATTTGTTTAGGCACGTGGACTAGATTACAGGCTCAACTTGTCTGACTTTATAATGACTGGAAGGTTGGGGTTCGAATTCTGGCTGAGTTACTAAGTGTTTTTTTTCCTAAATGATCTCTCACTCTTACTTTATGCAAATCCGAGTGTATTCCCTTTTATGTGTTACTTCATAGTCTTTATTCCATTAGCGTAATTAATAATATTCGTATAGTATAGAAGGCTATTAAAATGGAATTACCAGCCTCGGTGGCGTAGTTGGCTAACGCACTAGTTTCGTGTAGAGCTAGACTGCCGAAGACGGATAGATCGAAGTTCGAATCTCGCTCGGTTGAACTGGGAATGTTTTTCCTAAATGGTTTTCCACTCTCCCTCCACTCAGATGCGGGTTCACTTCCTCTATATTCAACCTTCCAAATCCTAACCCATTATCATAATTAGTATTAAAGAGTATATTCCATTCACGGTAGGAATTGACTTCTGAAAGGCCTTTTTCCCTACCATAAATCTACTATATAGTAGGATATTGGTAGGAAAAAAGACCTTTCAGAGAGTAATTCCTACCGTGAATGGAATATAAGTATTATTAAGATGAATTTTTTTTTAATACCTGGTTCCTTGGCCCACATACAGACACTCTTGAAGCAAGAATTCACGCTCGTGTATGTCATTTTTCATAGTGCATGGAGAAAAGTCTAAAATCTTGCTAGCTATAGAACCAATCACTTTTAAATCTTAGAACTTCAAATAAATAATGTAGACTATATTATCTTTTCTTTCGTGTTCGCCACTCTTGTCCCCGAGGCGTGAGGAGAGTGGGAGGGTCACTGAATCTGAACAAAAATGACTTGCATTTAGTTTATGGAATAGGAGGAACGAAACAACAACAAAACAAAACAGAAAAACTAGACAGGGGGAAAACCGAAAGAACAGCAGACTGATGTTTGTGAAAAAAAAATGAGAACACTTTGACATTATGAGACGTGTTGCATTTTACTGTAAAAGTCTTCGGTTCGTTTCCCAGGGATTTGTTTTGTATGCCTCGTTTAATCGTCCATAACGACTGCGATATCAAACAACTCTTAAAAGATGAACTTTTTTTCCCTTCTTATCTTATTTGAAGAGAAAAAGTATGAATGTGAGGGCCGTGTCTGTCTGTGTGTCTTCCACCGTCATGGCATTTGAACAAATGGATGGATCTTGACAAAATTTGGGGCACACGTATCCTCCCATAATAATTTTCCCTAGTTTTGATTTTGATACAACCTAAGCGCATTGTTTCGCGGTAAATTTGAACGAATTTGGGCATGCTAGGTGCAAAAAAAATAAATTAATACACTGAATATTATATATAAAACTTTTGTGTTACTTAAATAAAAGTAAGTATAGTTTTATTTTTAGTGGCATATAATAGATGTTAACGTTTAAATCTTGCTAACATATTTTAAAAGGTGTGAAAAGGTTTCCAAAGTGGGTTAAAATTCCTGAGTAAAGGGGTGATCTCATCCTATTCAAGACACACTCGGTCTACTAAAACACATTTTCTATAGCCAAGCAATCTATATTTTACTTGAATATTCCCAGCTTATTATCAGTGTTCCTAGTTTCTATCTTACCTAAATACTCTTTTAGCTTTACCAACTTCATATTGTTTTTACAGTTTCTCTCTAGTCTATAACTTAATAGAAATTAAGTTTTAGTGTTCCTAGTTTTTCTCCAGTCTAAATCCTCATTGAGATGCCACGACTTTATATTCACGTTCTCATTTCCTCTCTTGTCATTTTACTTCCAAGACTTTTCCTAATTTGTATTAGTGTCCTCAGTTATTTTCCAGTCTACAGCCTTCTAGGTTTGCACTTGTCAGTACAAAGTCCATCTAAAAAATTGGTTGAATTGCACGGTTAAGGGCTGATTAACTCCAGCGAACTTCAACTCCATTGAAGTCTGAAGAGCAAGAAAATAGTTTCATCTTTGTAATACATTTATTTAAATATGTTCTACACAATGACACTAAGCTTTTAAAAATAAAATTTCGTCTTTTCCAAAAACAGTATTAAAATAACTAACGTTTGAATTATGTAATCACGGTTTCAATATTTATTGTTTTGGGAAAAAAAAGAACGAAAATAAGCACAAGCCATATTGAATGTTGTTTTCAGTGACTTAACATGCTTGTGATAAAATTTCAAAATTAAATTGTAAGTTTAATTTGAACACCAGGTGGGGTTTTTAACCACAATTCAGATTTTATTTTTGTCATATCTTTATCCACCATAATAAAATTAAAAAGTTGGATATAAATTAACAAGCATTCTTTTTGTGGTTTGAATTAAACATTTTATTATTTTTAAGCATACGTTAAAACATTGTTGTGATATTATAATAATTTATATTTAATTGTGTTCTAAGCATGTTTTGTAAGAAATATACTAAGTATTTAATCAATACTAGTTTAAAGGTCTATTAAGTTACCCTCCTCAATGTGAGCATTGACAGGGTTGATAAGTACACTTAGTTTATGTTGAAAGGTAGCAGGCATGGTTCGACTATGTTGTAGCCTAAAATATATAAATATACTATGGGCGTAGCAAAGGGAGTTATGTGGTGCAAACCCCCCACATTTTCCCGAAAATTTCCGAAGATTTTAATGTTGATAGCAAAAGTGTGTTTAAAGAAGTCAGTTTACAAAACCGTTTATCTTAATTTTATTCTGCAATCCGATCTTCAGATATGGTAGGCTACCATAAAATAAACATACAATTTTTGAAACAGTGCCAACGGAAGACCACTTCAAATAGCTTTTAAAGTCATATCATTTTCAATAAATTCTAGGCGAGAATAATTTATAATAGCTTCCAAGGGAATCAAATTTTCAAACATTTGCCGTGGGAAGACCACTTCAAATAATAGATTCTGAAGGCACCTAATTTTATAATTTAAAAAATCAGGCGAGGAGCCATTTAAATGTCTTTTTTGGCATCCAAATTTTAAAATTTCTGAAGGAGGATCATTTTAAATAGCTTCTATAAAATCTAATTTATGAAAAAATCTGGCTATCACTTTTTGAAATAACTTTTAGAGGCACCCACTTATAAATATATTTTTTGAAGGAGTAGTATACTCCAAATGGCTATAGAATTACCCAAATTTAAAAATAATCGTGGGAGGTATACTATAAATTTCACTTAAAAGAGTCTAATTTTCAAAATCAGTCCACTTCAGGACACCACCAAATAGCTTTTAGAGCATCCAAATCTTCAAACATTAACTGGGGGTGAGGGAGGAGAGTAAAACTTCTAAAAAACCTTGCTGTTTCCCCTCCCTCTTTCTCACTCAAATAAGATTTCACTACCACTTTTTGGAATAATTTTCTTATTTTTCAGAAGTTGTAACATCAGGTCATAAGCTTACCATTTGGAACCCTACCAAAATAAAATTCACCCCATGCCCATGGGACACAGTGTAGCTCGTCAGATAATAAAGCTACCTTTTAGGGTAAACTGAGTGTACATGGAAAAGTGGCAGCATGAAGCCAACTCCGAGTCGAATATGGCTGCGTTATCTGATAGCTCGTGATCTTAATAAAAGAAATCACACATTAGTAGCCGATGATTTCCGCACGTCCATCATAGACTCTGCCTTAAAATATGAGTGAAGAATGAGTCTGGCCACGGCACGATTTCTGAATAGCTCAGTGGTTAGAGCATTGGCGTACTATGCCAAAGATCCCGGGTTCGATTCCAATGTCCAGTTGTCATTTTTCGATTTTCAGAAGAAGGAAAACATGCAAAACTCAAGTAATTGGATGTGACACGAAAAGTCATTGAAATTTTCAAATTGTTGCAATAGTTTATTAAATATGTTATTATTATTGTTATTATTATCATTATTAGCAACGGGTCTTACTACCCATTCGGGTTATACGCACTTACGCTAATGTATAATATCAGTGTGATTGTGAGATGAAATGGAGGACCGCCAGGTCACCCTTGTGAAATATGAAGTAGAGAGCATTACCAAATGTAAACTATTAGTTTCATCCCCAATTAATGTGATTTCTGGATGATCTTTGTGCCAACAATTTAATAGAAGGAAATTAAAATTTTGTCATTTTGTGTGTATAGCTTTAGTTATAAAATACCGGGAAAGTACATTCTTTGGCTGGGAAACCTGGGGAACTAAAGAAATTTTAACGTGTAGGCTTTATAAGCGCTGTTTGAATATGTGTAAAAAAAATTGTATTAGCAGAAATCTGGTGGGTTTTAAATCTTAGTCAGCCGTTACCTTTGATGCCATATTTTAAAGTGAAAGGACACCAGACTATAGAGCCAATATTTAATCACTAGGCGTAGGTTACATTTTAATGTGTAAGGGTATTATTAAGGATCTTAATGTCTGATGGTTATACAGATGGAAAGTCACATTCATATATTCATGCATGAAGTCATGAGATCATCTGCTTTTCTACGGATAGTATAAGTGGTCTATGAACCGTAGGAAGGGGATATGGAGGGGTAAAGTATAGGAGGGGGGGCATTGTATAAGGTTTGTAAAACATTATAATATCTATTTTAAAATCCAGAAAAAGTGTAGGTGGATAAATAATATGACCGTTTCCCAAGCTCATCTGTCGAGAGACTCAGTAAATTCAAAATGTGATTACATCAAAAGATTTGTAATGTATTGTTTTGAGTACCACTGATAACTGACTTGTAATGCTAACGGTTAAGAAATGTGTTTTACCTTTACGCTTTCAAACGAATATTTTATCTGTATTTGAGAGAGTTTTCCTTGAATAAAAATTAGAGGAAGATACTTTGATATGTAAATGTTTTCCTTCCAGTGTTTTAAGGCCTCCATTTTCATTTTCCTTGGTTTAATAATAAGTTGTGAATAGCCCTAGCAGGCAGTAAGAACCGTGGCACACACAGACATGTAATAAATTATGTTTATTTGATTGTGTGCACTAAACCGTAACAATGCGATTTTAAAAAAAAACTCAAACTATCTTCTTGATGTATCGAATTTATTAAACATATGCTACAAAAGAATCACTCTAAAGAGTTTATAAGGATATCTAATTTTCAAAAATTGTCAGAAGAAGACCACATTAAATAGAGTCTAGAGGCTTTAAATTTTCAAAAAATGTTTAGGTGAGAAATACTTCATATATCTTTTAGAAGATTGCAAATTTGAAAAAAATAATCTTTTGGAAGAGAGCCACTCCAAATAACTTTTAGAGTATTATAAATTTTGTACATTTCTCCAAGTGAGAACCACTATATGAAGCCTCTAAGGGCATCCAAATGTCTTAAAATGTACTGTGGAGGGCTTACGATCCCCCCTTTGGCTTGTCAGCTAGCCAAGATGTTCAAACCTCTTTTCTTTTTTTGCTAAACGTCCTCATTACGTAAATGAGATTCTATCACCATTGGATAGTATAAAATAAAAATACCTATCTTTTTAATTGTTAACCATAAAAAACGTAGAATTTTGTTCTCAGCCCAAGTTCCTACTTTGTTGTTACTACGCATAATGACAAAGAAAGAAAGACATACCAAAGAGTAGTACCCGTGAAAAATAAACCTTCTTCAAATTGTTTCAAAAGTCATCCAGGGTTTAAAATTTTACCCGGTCAGGACCTCCAGACTCCTCTCAATTGAGACCTCCCCCACTTTCAAAGAGCTTCTGGAGTTCCTGCAGTATCATGGAGATGTCTGACGTATCTACACGCAACAAAAATATATTTTCTTGTGTCACATTTTGAGCACTTCCAGGAACAATAACATAATTACCTGTTCCAGTTTTTTAATCAGCGAAAACAAACTTTTATCTCTAACAGCATTAATATTACCGACCTACCTCAACATTCTAGTGAACAGACGTGAGAAAACTACACCTGGTCTTTCAGCTACCTCATTACTGGAGGAAATCTAGGAAAACAATAATGCAAGGAGGAATCCAGGAGGATATAAACTGGATAGGAGTTAGAGAGAAAAATACGAAGCATGAAGGATTCCGGAATAATAGACTAGATGGAAGTCAAGGGATACAGTCTGAACCATGGGAAGAGAAATATTAAACAGAAAGGGGTTTATTAAACATGTCTCCCCCAATTATTCCACAATGTTTAACCGCCTTGAATCTGTTTTCTTATGCTTGACATTTGTTTTCCTAGTTTCTATCACTTATTATCCACAGCGATATCCACATAACTACTCCAATGATGCAAGAATGAGAAAGTATAATTTAGAGTTAATGTACTCGAGGGAAAGTGCAAAATAATTTAAGAAAAATACCATCAGATCAATTGAACCCTCTAAGCTCATCCCCAACAAACTAGGTGACACTGACGACTTTGTCCACGTGCCTCTCTGTTCAGGTTGAATGGAAATTATTAATAAAAGCACACATACAATTAAATTAATATAGTTGGGATAAAATTAGGTCCTGGTTTTTAGTGTACGTAGTGTATGTATATTGTTTCGTCAGATTATGAAGTTTGTAATTTACCGTAATATCAAAGGACTACCCACACTATTTAAGACGTCAGTCTTGCAATATACAGGAGTGCGAGGGATGGAGAGGTCGATGGCCAACTTTATGTTGGGGGCACTGACTGATGTGTTTTAATACTCTAGTCCGAGTGCATTTCCTCAAATCACTTTACTCATCCTCGCCTCATATATATTATTATTATTATTATTAACACCGCGTCTTACTACTCGTTCGGGTTATACGTACTTACGGTAATGTGTAATGGTAGGGTGATTGTGAGATGAAATGGAGGACCTACATTTTAACATGTAATCCGAACCACGGTGGAGGCCTGGCATTCCACACATTCACAAGTTGTGATTAATACACGTCTTGTCAGAGGTGAGGGAAGGGTTTGGGAATCAGATACATCTGTGCCGGGACCGAGGATTGAACCCCGGACCACCAACACAGAGGTCTGACACCTTATCCCTAGACCATCAGGTCACCACTCACCCCATAGATAAAGCTGTGTTTAAAAAAGTATCCATAGATTTAAGCTGGGGTAAATTGCTCGTCGTAGCTGCGCAGTGGTTCAGACACGAGGCCATAATAATTGGAAACAGCTGATTAGGGGCGAGAAGAAGTCGTGCGTTTCCAATGGCAGAACCACGAGTATGGCCTTGCATGGGCAAACGGCGGTAAATAGAATTGAATTATTGATATATTTGATATCAGGGGGAAAACTACGGGTGATCACACTAGCCGAGTTTGGCCCCATTGTTGAATCAATTTAAAACCATATTTATCGCAATTATTAAAAGAGAGTTTACACATTATTCAATATGTTCACTGATAGAAAACAAAAACTAAATAAAGTACTATTTTTTTACTACTTAATTCTAACACTATTGGGATTATAATAGTCAATGCCTATTACTAAACGAATAAAATATGTAATTTATTTCCTCCAGACAGCTGACACCCAGCTGTTATGGTCAACCTCAAGTGCAGAAAGTCAAAATAGGTCTAATTCTTCCTTTTTATCTGAATATATATGAACATATCAATACTATTTTATCTTTAACAAAACTTACAACATTTTATTTTGAATAGTAAAAAGCTTTTTTTTAAATAAAAACAGTGACAACAAAAGGGCTTGAGAGTAAATAATATAAGTTATTGATAAGTGTTTGTAAACAAGAACTTAGAACTGTCACAAAATCATAATTTTTTTGTAGCCTTCCCATCGCTAGTCGGTATGTGTTATTTTATACAATGTCCTATAGTCATTATGAGCATGAACAAACTGTCACATGACCCATGCGTCTGCCGCACTACAATTGACAAGCTAATTAATACAGGAAACTGTGCTTATTGAGCGACATGAGTTGGCATCATCTCTAAATCGAGATTTAATAGAATGTTTCTAGGGGCGTCGCGTATTTGTGACTAACTGTGCACACAGAGGAAAACACACACACACAATAAAACAAGTAATTGTAGTGTACGATGGACACACAATAGGAAGTCATCAAAAATTATAATCAAATTACAAAACCACGACACGAGGAATATTCATGACGGGAATAGTAATTAAAAACAACGGAGGAGATTTACTACAGTAGGACCATCATGAGAAGAAATTCTCCCGACAGTTTGATAGGTAATTGGAACAAGAAATGAAAACTTTCGAGTAAATTTTCATTCGGAGAATTTTCCGGTCAAAATTTCAGGGCATTGAATCCCAGAGAAAGAGGATATACTCGTGAGGGTTTAGATTTTAACGTTGATATATTAACAAATGTGGCCTTCAGTCGATCAGAGATCCCCGACGCTAGTGACACATTCAATCACCAAGCACTGTAGTCGATACATGAGTGTGGGAAGAGAACCCGAATCCCTGTCATTGTTTTACTGTGACTAATTCGATGTTTCTGGTGTAAACGTCCTTAGGATTGATTAAACTGAAAGAGAAACTTTTAAACTTATAATATCTCCCCTCGTTTCACTTAAATAGGCTGGCAATTTGTCCAGAAAAGGCGTCAATCTCATCTGGTCTGGTTTTCCAGTAGTGAGAGTAGGTCAGGGTTCGAATCTTGGATGATTTTTTGAGATGGTTTTTCCTAAAGGTTTATCTCTCTTTCTAGACGAAAATACTGGTGCATTTACTCTCAATTAAACCTTCCTCATAGCACCGAGATAGTGTGAATATACAGATACTCCGGACTCAAAATTTAGTCAAACTGTAGTCTTTTTTTTAGTCAAGGGATATTACTACATGTTCAAGTTATACGCATAATGGTAATTATTCTAATTGAGTAGGGATGGGGACGGAATCATTTTAGAGTAAATCTATCCACAATCGCGTGGAAGGAGAGTGGGAAACCGTTTAGGAAAAACCACCCTCAGTGGACCCAGTCATAATTCAAATTTCAAACCCTGATCTCCCTGTCATCAGCAGGCCAATCTAACACGAGAGAGACGCTTTAGACCACGCAGCGGGTTTCATGTGATCATACGGCAGAAAATGTATTCCGCAGCTGTCGTTATATAAATATTGTGGGAATGTTGAAAGCGATAAGATACTGTACATCCAGCGACGTTGTGTCATGTTAAGGCCTCATATGCTCGTAAAGTTGGTTATTACGGTGGTCCGAGTATAGCCTCATCAATTATAATGATGATAGGCGCTCAGCGCGTAGCGACAGTAACAATGTAACAGACTGCCGTACATCGCATTGCAAGCGGCTGTATATCCACGAGCAGAAACACATTAATATGACCTGTAAGACAACAATCCAAAGATTAATCGGCCTTACCAATTCAATTTTTAATTACTACCAGTTAATTACAGTCCAGTCCGGAATGTCCCCATATTTATATTAATGGAATATCAATTAGCAAGTTATAAATTAGAGCAAATGTACACTTATTTGTGTGAAGGAAAAGGAGTGAGCCATTTAATGAAAAACATCCCTTAGTGAACCCTGGTCTCCCCGCCACCATCAAACCCTACAAAGCGATATTGACGTTTTGTTAGCATGCTCACTTATACGGATCACTTCGTTATTAAAGTATATAAAAAACTCTGTATGTGTCTACCCAAATAAAGGTTTTCTAGCATTGAAAAGTGTGGGTAAATGTTTCGTGCTACTTTAATAGCGGCCATAGAAGTGCCCCAATCAGATCTATAATAAAATGTATATTTTTGGTTTCACAACAGTAGGTGCCTTAAAACGAAAAAATGGTGATTTCTTGTGTGTGTTCAAAATGGGGTCTATATCTCTTCATTAGATCAAATAATATTCGAAACAGACACACAAACACAGAACTAGATTACTAACAAACACAGGTTTACACGTCCAGACAAATTAATACACGTAGAAGACACACAAACACCCAGTCAAACAAACACACGCATATATTCACACAAACACACAACCATACAAACACACACAATCACATAGCCAAGACAAACAAACACACAATCAGACAGACAGACACGGTCATTTCATCAATCACTTTCTCCAAAACACCTGAACAAAATGTACCAATACAACAACTTTAGTAAATTTAATGGTCGCGCTTTATAGCAAAGTATCGTAAACTACCCGCGTTATATTACTTAGGACAGACAATATGGCGGGGAGACGCTCGTGATGGAAGACTCGGGTTCGAGCACGACTTGTCCTGCGGGGTTTTTACTCGGTACTCACTAGAGGATGACTCAGTCACTAGGAACAACCGACAAAGTTGACCTCAAAGAGAAAGACAGTTTGGATTCTCTACCCCGCGGAAACGACTGGTTTGCTCCGTGCCAGCTCTGAGTCAGGTCGGATCTCGATACTGACCAACTGCAAAAGGATATTAGTTGTCAGATTATCCTGTTGTCTCTTAAAATTTACCCTCTTCTACCTGTTTATTTCTTGATTCCGTTTACTGCAATGTGTTGGCTATTAAATACGTAATCTGGTCTGGTCACTGACCCTGTAACTGGCACCCTATATTTAGATAAATAAATAAACGTGCACTTTTAAATGTCGTTTAATTTATCACACAATTTGAGGGACGGAACACTTTCTTATTAAACTTTGAACATTTTGAGAACAATAAAACAAGATGTGTGTCGAAAGGTCAAATTGGTTTCCATAGACAACCATTTGGTGGTCCTTAACTATAAAGTATACCCAAGGTCCGTTGTGACAAGCACCTTATAAGAACTATGAATAAACACTACTGTGGAATTTGATAGTCACCAAACGGCAGAGAAGAATTTTAAAGGAACCTTTTAAAAATCACAAAATGTTATGAAGAAGATTGCTATTATTTACCTAACATAGAAAAGTATAAGGTATTTCTTGTTTGTTTCTAGAAATAACAATAGAGAATATTGTTTTAAAAATGACAAATACACGTTGGTAACAGTATGTTAATATATATTATCAGACGTTGGAATTAGTTGGCAAAAAGCTTTCTAATACAGCCTCGTGTTAAATTGCAAAAAGAAATAAGGACTTAAAGTAAAATCAGCAATTTTATTTCTAGAGTTGTTCTAACGCTTTCTATAATGACCGTCAATTACTCTAATTAAAACATCTCAAGATATTGTGGTGGGGAGGGAGGTGATGGACTTGTTTCGATGACAGTAAAGACGCACCAATCTCCAAAAGATAAATTAATCATTCAGTGTTCCTGATGAATTTGTGTTCTCATACAGGACATAAACCTATATCGGCTTGTAAATAAGTCATCACAGGGAAGAGATTAATCATAGTCAGAGCTTTCAGATCAAAGAAATAAATCAAAACAAACATCTGATCCAACTACTGTTACTCAGTTGGAACGATCGATGCGCTTAATGTGTTGAGCGCTTCAATCAAGCTCTTCAAACAATGGAGAGATCAAGTCAATGTTTCAGAGAGATTGTTATGCATTTATGTCACGTGCCTATAATTTGTACTTATGAAACTAACTTACTCTCAGCATTTTTAAGAGAGAGACAAAAGTAAAAAATAAGATATGACGAAAATACACGAGTGTTTAGTCAGTTGAACAAAGACGAAGATCTCTGGGTGTCATAATAACCCTACGCGTGTCCCTAGACAAGCCGAGATAAGGCAACCACTTTATGATCGCGAAATGCCATGAAAATACCGTTTTAATTAGTCAAATATCTTGAGGTTTGATGTTTGTATTATAAATATTATTAGAAAGTTTTTATCACAAAAAATAAAAAATTACGAGGAAAGCACTCTAATTTGACGAATCTCCTCTTAGAGACCTGAAATATCTAGCAAAGTTTCGGTAATTGACTATATTTGTATTATCTATGTGAATAAAATATGATAAAAAATAAAAAAGGTATTCTTAAGAGTTGTGAAACAATTTAATATTTTGTATATTCCTGTTCTTTTATAATAAATTTGTCTAATTCCTTGTTTGGATAACCATTTGCCTCTTCATGGTTACCTCTTAATAGGTATGTGTTGAAAAGTATGACGTAAACAGTTTACTCTCATGGCCACCATCAGCACGGCTAAAAGCAATCACTAAAATTTGAATATCATTTTAAAATATGTTACGATAGTACGAGCTCAACATTTTAAAATAATATAAACACAAATGAAGAATTTTTTACATTCCAAATAAGCTAACACATCTTGTATCTTAAAAGTGTACAACTTGACAACTGCAATACAAATCCTTTAGGTTATGAATATAACATCGCTCTATTAACAACTTTATAAGATATTCATTGAAATGTTTGGGACCTGGTGGTCTAGGGGTAAGGTGTCAGACTTCTGTGCTGGCGGCCGGGGTTCAATCCTCGGTCCCGGCAAAGATTTATCTGATTACCAAACCCTTTCTTCACCTCTGACAAGACATCTTGTGAATGTGGGGAATGCCAGGCCTCCACCGTGGTTCGGATTCCACGTTAAACTGTAGGTCCTCCATTTCATCTCACAATCACCCTACCATTACACATTATCATAAGTGCGTATAACCCGAACGGGTAGTAAGACGCGGTGCTAATAATAATAATAATAATAATAACAACATTGAAATGTTACCATTAAAACCATAGTACTTCAATAGATATGTGAATATTTTCATATAAAAACTAAAATACTGTGGAGCGTCCCTCAACAATGTTTGTCTTTTTTTTTAGCACCACGTCTTACTACCTGTTCAGGTTATACGCATATGTACTTTATTGTTATCTTGTGTTAGGGATGAGCAAGTTTGAATTTAACGGACGTGTTCCCGCATTTGGCTGGAGATAGAGGGAAAACTCATATCGTAAAAACCAGTCTCAACACACCGGACTGGGATTCGAACCCCCGATATCGCTGACGTCAGCAGTCTAGTTTATTGCGAGAGTGACGCCTTAGATCATGAGGCCAACGAAGCAAGTGATGTTTGTTTTAATATCATAAATGGTTTGTTTCAGAAAGCAGCTATTTTAACCATTTGCCTTCAGGAGTTATTTTATACCACTATACAGTAAATAAATAGCCTTTTGTATGAAAAAAACTAAATGAATAAGTATTAAAAAAACATTAAATATTGTAAACGCTTATTAATGGTTTTTTTAGTGTTTTTTAATGTTTTAATGACACACTGTGCCAAAAAGTGTGATTGGTTACTGGATGACGATGCAAATATATAACAGTTGCATCAGAATCCGGCGAACAATGCCCAACCGTTTTAAAATCATCCTAAGCAAAACGGTGACATAATTATTGCATTTGATAACACTATCTATGCGTGAAGCTGTGATTTTTTTTTAACATTTCTTAAATACCATCGTGCGGTAAAACTAAAACATTCAAAAATTATTAGAAATAGAGCGGAGAAAACAGCAGAAAATTTTACGTGCATAGCCTAAGAAAAATATCATGTTGGAATCTAAGAAATACTTACCCTCCTCTCCCCCAGGTAATGTTAGGAAATTGGATGCTTCTAAAAGCTATTTAAAGTGTTCTTTGCCCCAATTTTTTTCGAAAATTAGATGCCTCTAGAAGTTAATTGAAGTGGTTTCCCATCAACACATTTTTGAAAATTGAATGCTTTTAAAATCTAATAGGAGTGGTTCTCACTTGATATTATATATATATATATATATATGCATATAGAAGATATTTGGAAAGGCCCCCTATGGGTATATAAGAAATGGGCTTCGTATACAAAAAATAAGTGGGTTAGTCAGATAAATCTTATCAATTAAAAACAAAGAAGCGACGTAAATCATTCAAAAAAAGATCAAATAGTCATATTTAAAAAATTTAAATGCCTTTCCTTTTTGTGTTTTACAATAATAAACAGTGAAAAAGGGCAGTTAGGAAAACAAATGAGCTATTCTGTGGGATGATTTTATTAGATATTCTAGAACTAATTGCTGTATTTATCTTATTATTTTAACTTTTATTTTTCTGATTATGCTTTCTGTTATAGAAATGTATAACAAATAATTTATTATTTTTCTAAAAGCAACAGAAAATAAAATATTTCTTTAAGGTTTAATTTATACTCTAAAAGGAGAAAACCCACTATAAATAGCTGGCCCGGCACGGCCCGGCACGATGCGGCAACGGTCATGTTGTTTTGTATGGATTACAATGGAATATAACCCACTATGAGCGGCCAGTACGGCATGGCACAGCCTGGCACGGCAACGGTCATGTTGTTTTGTATGGATTACAGTGGAATATAACCCACTATGAGCGGCCAGTACGGCACGGCACAGCCTGGCACGGAAACGGTCATGTTGTTTTGTATGGATTACAGTGGAATATAACCCACTATGAGCGGCCAGTACGGCACGGCACAGCCTGGCACGGCAACAGTCATGTTGTTTTGTATGGATTACAGTGGGATATAACCCACTCTGAGCGGCCAGTACAGCACGGCACGGCCTGGCACGGCAACGGTCATGTTGTTTTGTATGGATTACAGTGAGATATAACCCACTATGAGCGGCCAGTACAGCATGGCACGGCCTGGCACGGCAACGGTCATGTTGTTTTGTATGGATTACAGTGGGATATAACCCACTCTGAGCGGCCAGTACAGCACGGCACGGCCCGGCACGGCAACGGTCATGT
>CABEEJ010004779.1:0-12508 GCA_901482245.1 Timema douglasi | reverse complement strand
GCACGGCACAGCCTGGCAGGGCAACGATCATGTTGTTTTGTATGGATTACAGTGAGATATAACCCACTATGAGCGGCCAGTACGGCACGGCACAGCCTGGCACGGCAACGATCATGTTGTTTTGTATGGATTACAGTGGGATATAACCCACTATGAGCGGCCAGTACAGCACGGCACGTCCCACGAACGTAATGGCCTGAATACTTCCCCAAGTGTTAATTCTGTTTGCCTCTAGAGGCCAGTACGTCTGTGATCACGAGGTTAAGTTGTTTGTGTATAGTATGTCATTTTGTGACATACGAACGCACAAGAAAATATTCTTCTCATCTTTTAAATGATCTGAGAAAAGATTATGGGATTCACCATATCCCCGCTTTTTAAATATTTAATGCACCCAGTAACTGTGTTTGTGGCACTTTTTTCGCGCTCTTCCTCCTCCACACAAACTCCACCGACTACCATTATCACCTCTTCGGATGAACTCTCTGTTGCAACTGGGACTTGCAAGGAGTTTCTACAAACGTGTTTGATGGTCCAGTTCCGTGTCATGCCGGCTGTTCATAGTGGGTCAACTACGAGCCGTGCCACGCCGTGCCATGCCATGCCGGTTGTTCATAATGGGTCAACTACCAGCCGAGCCTTGCCGTGCCATGCTAGCCGTTCGTAGTGGGTCAACTACTAGCCGTGCCACGCCGTGCCGTACCGGATGTTCATAGTGGGTCAACTACGAGCCGTTCCACGCCGTGCCATGCCATGCCGGCTGTTCATAGTGGGTCAACTACGAGCCGTGCCACGCCGTGCCATGCCATGCCGGCTGTTCATAGTGGGTCAACTACGAGCCGTGCCACGCCGTGCCATGCAGGCTATTCATAGTGGGTCAACTACGAGCCGTGCCACGCCGTGCCATGCCATGCCGGCTGTTCATAGTGGGTCAACTACGAGCCGTGCCACGCCGTGCCATGCAGGCTATTCATAGTGGGTCAACTACGAGCCGTGCCACGCCGTGCCATGCCATGCCGGCTGTTCATAGTGGGTCAACTACGAGCCGTGCCACGCCGTGCCATGCAGGCTATTCATAGTGGGTCAACTACGAGCCGTGCCACGCCGTGCCATGCCATGCCGGCTGTTCATAGTGGGTCAACTACGAGCCGTGCCACGCCGTGCCATGCAGGCTATTCATAGTGGGTCAACTACGAGCCGTGCCACGCCGTGCCATGCCATGCCGGCTGTTCATAGTGGGTCAACTACGAGCCGTGCCACGCCGTGCCATGCAGGCTATTCATAGTGGGTCAACTACGAGCCGTGCCACGCCGTGCCATGCCATGCCGGCTGTTCATAGTGGGTCAACTACGAGCCGTGCCACGCCGTGCCATGCAGGCTATTCATAGTGGGTCAACTACGAGCCGTGCCACGCCGTGCCATGCCATGCCGGCTGTTCATAGTGGGTCAACTACGAGCCGTGCCACGCCGTGCCATGCAGGCTATTCATAGTGGGTCAACTACGAGCCGTGCCACGCCGTGCCATGCCATGCCGGCTGTTCATAGTGGGTCAACTACGAGCCGTGCCACGCCGTGCCATGCAGGCTATTCATAGTGGGTCAACTACGAACCGTGCCACGCCGTGCCATGCCATGCCGGCTGTTCATAGTGGGTCAACTACGAGCTGTGGCACGCCGTGCCATGCCATGCCGGTTGTTCATAGTGGGTCAACTACGAGCCGTGCCACGCCGTGCCATGCCATGCCGGCTGTTCATAGTGGGTCAACTACGAGCTGTGGCACGCCGTGCCATGCCATGACGGTTGTTCATAGTGGGTCAACTACGAGCCGTGCCACGCCATGCCATGCCATGACGGCTGTTCATAGTGGGTCAACTACGAGCTGTGGCACGCCGTGCCATGCCATGCCGGTTGTTCATAGTGGGTCAACTACGAGCCGAGCCTTGCCGTGCCATGCAGGCTATTCATAGTGGGTCAACTACGAGCCGTGCCACGCCGTGCTATGCCATGCCGGCTGTTCATAGTGGGTCAACTACGAGCCGTGCCACGCCGTGCCATGCAGGCTATTCATAGTGGGTCAACTACGAGCCGTGCCACGCCGTGCCATGCAGGCTATTCATAGTGGGTCAACTACGAACCGTGCCACGCCGTGCCATGCCATGCCGGCTGTTCATAGTGGGTTTCCTACTATACGTATTTTATATTCCTAACGTGCTATTTTTATGCAGTCATTATTCCTCAGAGAGAAAATTGTATATATTTGAAAAATTTTCATAGTATTTTACAAATCCTTCCGTGAAACGATTGCACTTATGATAAACCAAGCTTAAAAGTTTCCTTTTCATTTTAATTTATTTTAAGTGCGCTAACACCAGAAACATTATCAAATAAGTAAAAAAAAGGAGGTAAGAGAAGCGATTACAATTCTCTCTCTCACACTCGTGAATCGATTACAGTGCTTGGTGGTTGGATGTGTCACTAACGTCGGTTCTGCTCGATAACAAATATGTTAATACTTAGATAGTATAATTAAAGACTTTACAAGTGCAATCCCTCTCTCTAAAAATTCAATGCCCTTAAATGTTGATTGGAAAGTTCTCCAATTTAAATTTAATGGATTTTTAAAATTTTTATTCCTGATTCATCAACACCTGAGATTTTCTCTTGCCTGATAAATTCCACTTAAAATGACCCCCATGGGTTCAAACTGAGACAAAACTGCGCAAAAAGTGTAATCTGTCGATGGGTTTTACTTCCAACACTGTAATTTAAACAAAGAAGAAAGTTTACTTGGGGAATTCTTCGCCCAGATACGGCTATTTGGTAGAAATGACTTTTGTTTTTAAGTTTAATTTTTTTAAAGAAGATTCTTATCTGACAGCTAGGAAAGTTATTAGATTTACTTTTACGTAATGAACATACGCCAAGTCATGTGAGCTGCAGCTGTTACTTTTGATGTATAGTATCAATACCTGTAAAATAACAATAATATTAAGTAAACTACTATCAATGTTGGCCGCAAATGTAGATATTTATACTTTCTAGAAGGCTCTCCTTAGGAAAATTGGATTATAAGATAGTCCCTTTTAAATCAGAGAACTAATCCAACTTGTCTTACGATAAACAGGTGCAACTGATTGTAGATGAGTCATAATCACCAAGCAGACTGCTGGTTACTCAACAAAGTACGTTTATTAGAAGTGCTATTTGTAATAAACGCGAGCAGCCAGGTTTGTGGTGCAGTGGTGGGGAACTGTTGCAAAGAAGAGAATCCCGCTATACAGTGTTGCGATGAAGGGCAGTTTATTTCTGTCCAGTCATGTCATGCTCGTGAATTTTAACTGGCGACACAAGGGACTTACAAATTGTTATACGCTTGAATCAGGAGGATTCAGACCGGAGAGGGACAGCTAGTTATTTGCGTGGGGAAACCCGACTGTTTCAAGAAATACGCACACAAAAAAACTTGCTATGCCATCATTTTTATTTTGAAAATAAATTTAGATTTCGGTAGGAGATTAAGGTGGGAATGTAGGGAACACGAGTTAAGGATAGTAATTTTGTAGTTTTTACACCAAAACATGGGTGTGGCGGGTACGATCTAGGTGAGTGACCTGGTCTACTCTAGACTAATTACTAAAATAAATTTCACAATAATTGCCTAGGACGACCTAAACTATAATAGTCGGCTGTAGTTAAAACTGACGAGCCCTTCTGTTAACAAGCTGCGAAAACATGGATTATTATTGAAACGCAGAATGTGAGAGGAGGGTGTGTTAAAGAGAATGAACTGTTAGAGGAAATGATTGGAAGAAATTTGATATTATTTTTGTATGTGAAACCAAGTGGAAAGAGAAGGATGTTTTGATAACGAGTGATGTAATAATAATAATAATAATATTTAGCACCACGTCTTACTACCCGTTCGGGTTATACGCTACGAGTGATGTAACCTGGCACTGTGCTCAGGTGTGGATGAATGGGTGAGGGGAAGTCAGGGAGTAGGTTTAGATCTAGTGTCAAAAGCCTGTTTGTGAGAAGGTATGAGTTGGTGTCATCTAGACTTCTATGGGTACGTATTAAAAACAGGCATTTACATAATTATGTTGGTTGCTGGTTATGCTTTGGTGGAGGATGACGACAAAAATGTGAGAGTGTAATTTTGGAATGAGCTCAATGTTGTCTTGAATGCATGTGAACTGGGTGAAAGAATTACCTTGTTAGGAGATATAAATAGATGAGAGACCCAAAGAAAGAATTCAGAGATGACAGGGTAAACGAGAATGGTAATGAGTTAGTGAGTCTGTGTTTAGAAAAAGGTTTATTCGTGTAGAGCACATTGTTTACGCACAAATATAGTCACTTGTATACATGGCAAAGGGGCGATTCAAGCACGATGATTGATATTGTGGTGTATGATGAGAGACTTAGAAGTTTGGTAAAGAATACTGAGGCTAGGACCAGGGAAGAATGTAGAACGTATCACTTCCTAGTGATCTTAGTGGTTAAATTAGGTGGAAATTTTGTGAGGAAGCAGCTCAAAGAGTACTAAGCAAGTAAGAGTGAAAGTGTAAAATTTTCTGGATAAAAGTGTGAAAGCGCAATATAAATATTGCTGGACGAAAAATTATCATTACAAGAGCATGAATGGAATGTATAAATATATGATAATGTTATAGAAAGTGCTTGGAACGGAATAAAAGGCGCCGTGGTTGAGTACTCTAAAGATGTGTGTGGATCAGCGGCGGTGGAAAACTTAAAATGAGGTACATGTTGGAATGAATAGGTAATAGGTAAGAGGCTGTGGGACATTTACAAAGAGAAACAGATGAATGCAAAGAAAGTAGTAAAGGAAAATAAATAGCAAATTAGATTAAAATAAGGATGAGGAATGCAGAATGATTTTGAAGGAAATAAGAGGCTGTTCTGGAAGTGGGTGAAGAGATCGAAACAAGTAATGCGAGTAAATAACTATTGCATTCAAAGTGAACGTGTTGAGATGATTTGAGATTAAAACAGTATAATAGAGCGATGGAGGGAATATTTTGAGCAATTTATGGCAAAAATATAGAGAAAATAGCAGAAAATACAGAAGATGTTATCATGAGTAAAATAATTAAGGTAGCTGAGGTGTTAAAATCTATGAATATGTTAAAGAATGGCAAAACTGAGAGCGTAGATGGGATCACAAGTGAAATGCTTAAGTGTGGGGGCATGGATATACCTGCCAGATTGTATGAGTTGTTCAATGTGTGTGTTGGGATTTCAAATGTTCCTAATAACTGGAAGAATGATGACATCGTTCCTTTGTACAAAGACAAAGGTATTAAGAGTGAATGTAAGAATTATAAGGCAATTAGTTTGTTGAGTATTCCAGGCAAAGGTTATGGAAGATTCTTAATTGAAAGCTTGCGCGAAAAAACTACAGACAAGATTTGGAGTGTGCAATGTGTTGCTAGGTGTGCTAGGTAGAGGTTGCATGGACCAGATGTTTGTATTTCAACAACTGATGGAGAAATGTATGGCAGTAAAAAGAAAGTGTATTGTGCATTTGTTGATCTGGAGAAAGTGTATGTTCGTGTGAATAGGATTATGTTATGGAATGTTCTGAGAGAGTGTGGTGTGGATGCATGATTATTAAATGCAATTATGGCCGTTTATGATGGAAGTAAAGCGTGCGTTATGGTGGATGGAGCTTTGAGCAAATGGTTTGACATTGGACAGGGTGTTAGACAAGGTTATGTTATGTCTTCATGGTTGTTTAATGTACTCATAGATAAGTGTATGAGGGATGCTTGGGAGGATGCAATCAGTGTACAAATTGACCATGTGAATGTGAGAATGCTGCTATAGGCAGATGACGCTGAATTAATGACTGAGAATAAATGTGACTTTCAGAATTTAAATGTTTGAATGTGACGACAGCTCTAATGAATATTTATTTAAATGCATCCAAAACTGAGATGAAAGTTTTTGATAAGGACGGATCAGGAAGTAATTATCAGTTTAGTACAAATGGAAAAGTGTTAGAACAAGTGAATGATTTTGTGTATCTAGGCAGAGTGTTTTGTAAAAATGGAAGGATGAACCGTAAAATCGACAGATGGATGAATTCATCTCGGAGAGTAATTTGATGCATGTGGACTATTTTAAAGAATGAAGTAATATCGAAAGAGGAAAAGATGGAAGTATTTACAAGTGTGTTAACGCCAACATTGTTTTATGGATGTGAATTCTGGGTTTGTCAGGAGAAACACAAGAGCAAGATGAATGTGGTTGGAATGAAATATCTAATATATGTATGTGGAATAACTCGTATGGACAGAGTCAGTAATGAATGGGTGCTGAAGGAGTGAGGTTTGAAAGGGGACCCAATTGGTCAATGTGAAAGAAGCGTCTTACTTTGGTTTGGGAATGTTGAGAGGATGAGTGTGGATCAAGTGGTAAAGCAAAGATATGAAGGTGGAGTGAGGTGATAAAAATTAAGGGTTAGCCATGTAAGACGTGGCTAAATGTTGTAGACAAATGTATGAAAAATAGAAACATTAAGAGTTTTAAGAATTAAAGAGCATGTATAGCTTGATGTATGGATGTTGTTGAAGCGAATGGACTATGCAAGGATAGGAAAGTTTGGAGAAAGCTAGTGAGGATGGATTAAATAAGGAGTTTTTTTAATATATACACAGTTTTATTACCTTTCCCATAAAGGAACGGCATGATTAGGTATGTTTATGTATGTATTTAAGAAATCAAATGATTCCTCAGTAGAAACATAGAGTTTAGTTTTCTTCACATAGTAATCTCAACAGGTGTTGAATATTGGTCAAGGGTGTAATGGAATTACAACTTTTTCTCTTCATTTAAAAAACTTATCATCTAACGTTACTATGTTCATGACAGATATTAAGCAACTGTTGATATCACCATGATAATAAAATTAAACTCTATGTTTCTATAGAAGCAATATTTTTTTTATTTTTGCCAAATAAGTGTTTTGTCATAAAAACTGCAAAAACTTTGTTCTTAATTAAAGTTCCCTACGCTCCCATATTAACTAACCTAAGTCAAATTCCCAACATATGACCTTGAGGGTAATCAAGTGCATTTTTAATAGCTCACAATGTTTTTTGTTGGGTAACCATTTATGCTCTTTTAATTAAAACACTTGTGTTAAAAAAGAAACAATGCTGAGAACCTTCCTAAGCATCTTCATTGTTATATAAAATTACTTTTGAGAAAAATTGAAATGTTAAAAATAATATAAAGCTCGCCTGAACATCCTTAAGGTAGGGATTGTGAATCAGGGGAATTATTTTAGCAGTTTTATAGCAAAATAAATCAAATATGACTCCAGTAGAAACATAGAATTTAGTTTTATTTATATGGTGACATCCGAACATTTGTAAAGCGTGTCCTAAAATTTGATAAGAACTTGTTAGATTTATTTATAAATTTTCTCATCTAATGCTAATGTGCTCATAACAAATGTCCAATAACTGTAGAGATTACTATGTGTAGAAAATTAAATTCTCTACTGTAGCAATATTTTATTTATTTTGGCTGAAAAAAAGTTTGCTATGAAAACTGCAAAAACACTTAAGGTGTCATTTGGCTTCACACGACAGAGAGAGGAGACCGAGACATCATCTACTTGTGCCCCACAAATTGAGAAAGCGACCGAGAAATGCGTCATGCCAAACTGAAAGAGCACCTATCAGTTTGTTGCAGAGACTAGGGCACATATTCTCTAAAAAATAACAACACAAGTTCTTCAAAAACGCTTACTTAAAGAATAAGAAGAAGATTTGTAATTGTATTATATGCTTCGAAAAAAACCAAAGAAGATCTATGAGCTTAATATTTAAAACCAGACGTGAAGGATTTTTTTTGTATGTTAATAAAGATTCAGCTATCATTAGAAGAAGCTAAGTTTAGAATTTTTTAATCAAAAACAGTTTGATTATGTACTGGGTTTAATAGAAAAGTACATAAAAACAAAAGGGTATATAACACCACAAGAAAAACTGTCATTCACGTTACGGTGAGTTTTTATTAAGTATTATTAGTAATAATGTCACAAAAATCGTTGTAATAATTTAATTCATTTTTTATAGTATGCTAGTCTCAACCAATTTGGATGGTTTAGGGGTTGAGGAAGTACTTATTGGAGAGTATACAGATATCGCAGATGGACTTGAGCTGGGCATTCCAGATGATGGTGATCTTCCTTCTTGCATATCCATCTGAGCCATCTCATATTTAGTTAAAACGCTGAATATTTATTTCTTAGCTTGTATTTTTAATCATAGATTTAGTTTCCTTAGAACAGATTTTACGTGGTTCCCAAATGAAGTCACATCTTCAATTATTTCTCCTCTTCCATTAATATTGGTTGGTATTCACCTCGTTTCCTCAAATAGTCAAGAAAATCATTCTGATTATTTTTCGTCTTTTTTTTTCGTAGAGGTGGTGGAAGCGGTGGGTTCTTTTTACACTCGTTCAATCAATTGTTCGTCTTATTCACAAGTAAATTTTGTCATTTTTATATTTCAACGCAAAAAAACAATACTTTTTTGCTTATGTGCGTCGCACGACACTTTTTTCGCGTCCTCTTTCATTCAAGGTCATTTGACAGTTTAAATTGTATTGCTCACTTTTAACAGGTGTATAATTATTATCCATAAGTAATTATTCAATGAGTTAAAAACATTACAGTTCACATCTATAAGGGGTTAAACTTGCTATTTCATGATTTTTATGTAATATACTTATTGTATGGAGCGGAAATTTGTATAGCTAGATATTCATATGAGATGTACACAATTATTTATTTATAATATTAATATTCTTTCAGCTTCATACATTAATGACTTTACCTTATTAATGGTAAGCAAAAAGCATAAAATAGCAAGTTTGAACCTTTTTATTGGTGAACTGTAATGATTTGAAATCATTGAATCAATATTTATAGCTACACTTGTTAAAACTATGTAGTAAAATTTTTATTGTTGAATGACCTTAAGGGCGCCAACTATTTGAAAGGAAATATGTCCATATTAATGTATGGATATTATTTGAATGACAGTTCTGAAGCTTCATAGCCACTTAAACAATCCTCCATTATATCTAACAATTTATGTTGTGACTCTGTTAGAAATTGACTTTGGTTGAGGAAAGTTGTATCTTTGTTTCTAGTCATTTAATTGCTCTCAGAACAGCGCCATTTTGCGTGAAACGTCGTTGAAAATAATCACATTTCATCTTTGCGTGATTAAAAAAAATATATAAATCTTGAAATGTATTTTTTTAATCTAATCTCTCGCTTCCATTTTGGCTTGAACCATGTTTAGAAATACTAAACTAAATTTTAAATAAGGCGGGATTTCCGCACGCCTGTAACGTGTTTCACCCTTCCGGTTGGTGGCTTCTTAGTAAATAAACGATAAAAGACAAAACCCTTGTGTGAGCCCAAAAAAGAAAGCGCGTGTTCCCAACTCAAAATGGCTGGTTATGCTTTTAAACTAGTTTTCATCCGCTTCAGTGACCGCATGTTCTAAGGCGTCACTCTCGCAATAGACTGGCTACCGATGATGAGGAGATCGGTGTTCGATCCCAGTCGGGTGTAATGAGGGTAGTTTTTCCTAAATAGTTTTAGTCTTCCTCCACGCAAATGCGTGTACACTTCCTTTATATTCACTCTCCCTAATTCATAGCATAGTAGAATAATTAGTACACAGGCGTATAGCCCGAACAAATAGTAAGTACAAGTACAAAAAAAATCCACGTGCGTGATTTTACTGTTTAGTACACATTTTGTGATTAGTGCAGGACAGTCAACTTTTCAGTAATTACGTATATTTTTGGTGTAGTTGTTAGTAAGATCCCCCATTCTTGCATCAAGGGCAGAAACCTTTTTGTCTGGTAACGAGAGAGAGGGGTAAAAATTTGTTAGTAAGGCCAGAGATTAAAAAAAAATATATTTCAAGAAGCTATTTATAGATTTCGAAAAATAATAAACAGGTTTAATTCTTCCTTCTTCTACACAAACTCAAAATATAATATTATTTTACTTCCTTAGTTTTGTACGTATCCTATTGGACTTTATGCAGCCTGCAGCTCACATTTAATTAAGAACACATAAATTAAAGGTAGTAAAACAAAATAATCGTAAAGAAGATACCTGTATATGTGTGTAGTTTATCAAAAATAAATGTTTGATATATATACGTGGACTGTATTCCTTTTAACAAATCACAAAAGATTTTTTTTAAAACATCGATTTTTGAAAGCATTCAAATAGGGGTGATGAAATCTAACATATTATTCTAACTAAAAAACATATATAACGCTTTGAAAAACTCTTTTAAATAAATATATTATATATTTTTAAAATTTTTTGTACATTTCTTGTTTTTTATCCTGTTTTTGCTACATCTCAGGGATTATCAGGAGAGAGAAACTAATCCAGAGAGAGGCAGATTTTATTTCACAAGGAAAACGTAAAGGGGCTATAGGTGCAGGATAAAGAGTTACTATAATCCGTTAAAGGTCACTTTGGCTTTTTTATGAAATATGAGAAATTATTTAAAGTCGTTTCAAATTCGTTTACCTGGCCAATCATGTTTTGGCACTTTAACAAGTGAGAGAAACTTACTTTACTCGACAAACATGTTCTTATGGTGGATGGAAACATAACGTCTTATTAGTTGTTTTTTTAGTTTATTTTTTAACCATCAGTAAAGGCCAAAGTAATTCTGAACACTAAAGAGCACATTTTTTTAATTTTTCATTTATGGGAAATAGCTGAGTATACCCACGCATGACCTACATACTTACGTTTAGAACATACACAAAACTCAATCACTTAGACCATCAATTAATCACTGTGAAAAGATGAACCTCAATCTTACTAATTCTAATTTCCTGTTGCCATGTCTGGAATCGAACCAATAACCTCAGTTCAGTTGTCAGACGCGTTATCTACTGACATGAGTTAAGTTTTAAGACTAATTTGATACGAACAGGGGTGTACATTAAAAGAGACGTGGAATAATTATCCTGGAAAAGAGAGAGGGATACCACAAAACTAATACAATTATTTCTAATGTATCCGCTCGAGATTGAGCCCCGACCTCCCAAGTCAAAAACCTTATCATTGATATTGATGACAGATTTGAATTGGCGTTTACGTGTTTATTTTGTTTTATAAAGCTACCCCCAGACAAGAATGGTATCATTTGTAGAGATGGTAAACCAGGCAACAAAACGTGTGAGCATGTTGACTTGTATAATAGTAATTTTAGACAACACTGTTGTTGTATCGGAGAGTATTGAAGCTTGGCAGGTGGACTACGCAACACAATGCAGGCTCTGCGGGTCAGTAGTTACGTGTGACTGACGTCATCTAGAACATACAACTGCTCGATCCCTTCAAACAGTATCGTTCAATATCTCCCTTGTTGCTACACTTTGTTTCGATAAAATATAGACCTACGCGATCAAAATTCATATTTCTCTCAATTTTTAGGCTTACTTAAGTATAGCCTATTTGAAATAACAAATGTTCGGTTTTGAGATTTTCGCCCTTGGCTGTGTTAAAAGGACTGCCCTAATATAAAATTCTAAGATACTTGTAGCATCTAAAAAAATTTATACACAAGTCAGTGAGTCAATAAATGAGAGAAACTCTTTTTTTATGCTCTAAGTCCTACTACCAGTCCGGACTAGCCGCATATTTACAATGAAAGTAGATAGGGAGGAGGTAGTTAGAATGTAGACGAAATGTAACCCTATTTGTGTGTGGGGGGAGGGGGGGAGACTAGTAAACCATTTAGGAAAATAGATATTGCCATATTTAATACATTCACCTCATTCAAAAGAGATTTTGTCACGTTTACTAAATACGCGTTATGAAAATCCAAAGAGGTTTTGTCATGTAAACTTAATACACTCCCCAAAAACCAAAGAAGGTTTGCTCTATTTAGGTTGTATATTCTTTTAGATAGTGGTTTGGTCATATTTAATAAAACCTTGTAGATCCAAAGAGGTTTAGTCATATTTAATACAATCCTGTAGACCTAAAGAGGTTTGGTCATATCAATTAATATAATTCTGCAGAGCCAACGAGATTTTGCCATTTTCCTTAGAACCAGAAAACTTTTGTCAGTAAATATGACTCGTTCAGATGATTTCAAACAAAATCAAAATAACAAGTATGTGGTTAAGGTTGAATTAAATTAATTGAGTCTTGCTAAATACGTATATTGACACTGCTGTGTTTAATCAAAAAGAGCAGTATATTCGTCGAATCCACAGTGCCAGACATTTATGATAGACCCAACTAGTAGGAAGGATTGTCGATTTCTGGCGCAAACAATGAGGGCAATTAACGAACAATGGGGGTCCTTAATTGATTGGGAGGGTGTGGGAGTATGTTGGTAGGGTGACGCACTGGAGGTGGGGGATGACTGGTGTTGATACGAGGGCAGGGACCCTTAATTGATGAGGTGAA
>CABEEJ010004778.1:0-48121 GCA_901482245.1 Timema douglasi | reverse complement strand
TGGGTCATCAAAAATCGTTCACAAAATCCAACCAAAAACGTAACCAAATCAAAATAACAATGTTAAACAATAGCATGGGTCGTCAAAAATTGTTCACAAAATCAAACCAAAATAGTAACCAAATCGAGAATCGAAATAACAATGGCAAAAGCAAGCCTGGCGCGTGATGTAGCGGCAGTCGCGCGCGGGGAAACATTGTCTTGCTTGTGGGAGGGGGTGGACAGAGTCAAGTGATATTGGCTGGCATTGATGAGGTGGTGTCTTTTTTTATACCTGACCCACCCCAGTTACTAGTAATACAGCGTTCACAAAGATAATTGCAACGCAGCGACCTAAATAAATGCAACAAACACATTTTACAGCCGATTTCCTTAAACTTTTCAACCTTTTTTCCCACATTTTTCACGGTTCCAACCCTCCTTTTAGACAAGCGCCATTTAACTATTTTACTCTACCCGGACATTCACGGCAAGCCAGCACACACAGAACTAACTATTTATTAATATGTTTGAGTACCAGGAAAACTTCACTGTTTCTTAGGTAACCTTCATACAGTCAATCTTAAATCAATAGGACAAGGAAAGGGTGTTTAAAGCAATTTTTGATGGTAGGTTTTTTTTGTTTTGTTTTTATAACACCGCGTCTTACTACCCGTTTTGGTAATACGCCTAAATACGAATTACTCTAATGAGTTATGAATTGGAAAGGTTGAAGTTAGAAGGAAGGGAACCCGCATTTACGTGGAGGAAGAGTGTAAAACCACTTAGGAAAAACTACCCGAGCATTATTAGAAACTCGATCTCCACATCCTTGTCAGTCGAGCTAAACAGTAAACTAGCGCGTTAGCTAACTACGCCACCGGGGCGGGTCCGAGAGTTGTTGATAATCTCAATGTGGTAAAAACATTATTGATTGAACTTAAAAAAGAAAGCCCATAGTTAATAATAGATTATAGACCAGTGTGATATCTGCTCGAAACAAGCACAAAATAAAATATTTAATATCTTATATTAAACAAAATTACAAAGTAAAATAAATATTCTAGGAAATACGGTAAATAATGTATATTATACTGTTTCGGTATTCATGCGGTCAAAAAAAAATCTTTTATGGGCCATTTTCAGTGATGGATGAAACAGGGTTCTAGTCCTGGCCGGGAATATTGAGACACGTTTTCCTAAACTGTTTCCCAACTTCTCTCCAAGCAAATGTGGCTACATCGCCTTTAATTTGTATCTTTTTAATCACAATCCCCCAGTAATTAGTAGTAAATGTGGTAGAAATAGGTAATATTATGTTAGTTATAAATATTCTCCTATAGTTCACTCTGGATTTTATTATCCCCTTCACGGAAGAACGGAATTTCACCTTCCGGCTGATCCACCAAATCCATTATAGCTAGACCTGTCAGTATTTCCAGGGACTCACAGTAAAACACCTGATTAGACTAATGTTAAAACCTGACTGGATATAGAAACTACGTAAGCCTAGTTGGGAAAAAAAAATTACACTGCAAACGCTTATGTGGTTATAAATATCCTAGATTAAATATACACAACATCCATCCGAAACTTAAAAAGTACTCGAATCCCAAAACTTAAGTCTATCATACTACAATTTCCCCGGTTGATATCCCACAGGATAGAATTAACTACGGAATCAGTTGTTGACAAATATCCGGCCGGTCCTTCACCGAGACTCACAACACAAAACATGATTAAATCATGCCAAAACTTGCTTGTATAAATATTCTACAAAAAAAACTACATTTAAATCGGTTAAGTGGTTCCATGGATATATACAAATATCCGGCTAGCACATCACCGGGTCTTACACCAAACCGTGCGATTAATTATTATTCTAAAAAATGCCTGGATAAATACTCAACAGAATAATCAAAACTACACCACATCAATTGTGTGGTTTCATAGATATAGACAAATATCCGGCTGGCACTTCACCGGGACTTACACCAATACGCCGAATTATAATTACTATACTAAAAAATGCCTGGGTAAATACACAAAAGAATAATAAAAACTACCCCACAGTAATTGTGTTGTTCCATAAATGTATACAAACATTCGGCTGGCCCTTCACCGGGACTCACACCGAAACACCTGATTATACACAAATAATGCTCAAACCTGCCTGGATAATGGTCCAGTACAAAAGTAAAAACCACAGCGCAATTGGTTAAATGGTTCCAGAGATAAATATATCCGGCCGTATCTTTAAAAGAAAATCAAACCCTGACTGTATGTATGCGAAATCCTCTCTTAGGAGACATCATGATGAATAGAAATAAATGCACCGCAATAGGTTGTGAAATTCCAGGTATTCTTGGCTATAGACAGATATTCTTAAATATAGTACAGAACTACAATATATTTTTACTTGAATATATTTATATTCCAAACCTTAAAGAAGCAGAGATATTATGTAAAGTGGTTTTAAGTGCGTAAAACAAAACACTATTTATCCTTGCTTTTCAATTATTATTTAAACTTCCTCACTCTGATATTGTATTATTACTTGCCTACGACATGGCCAGTTTTATTGTTTGGATTTCCAGAATTTATTTAGTAAAAAACAGGATTGACAAAAATAATCACAGTTAACATTATACATTAAATTTATTATAAAATGATAATTATCAACGCAAATCTTAATAAACCACACCTTTTCTCAAACAAAGTATTAGTTATTAAAGCGTTTTACTAATACTTATATTAGAGCCTCTATGGTAACATTAAATAAAGTTTGGAATTGAACTATGCTCCCACAATGTTATACACAGTCATAATAACTTTGAAGAAACAAATAAATTCACTTTTATAAGTAAAATATGTCCAATGGATGAGATTTTATCAATATTTATCTTTTGTCCACCCGGAAATAATATAAAATATTTTAAATTAGGATTGGGACCCTTAAACTACAGAAGTTTTTTTAAAACTCGGCTTCTTACAAATAAAGTAAAAACCTTTTAGAGTTAATCTGTTATTTACGTTACATGTGTGGAATATAATAATTAATCATTAATAAATTTACAATTGGCTATAAACTGTAATGAATATTCTGGAAAGGGGGATACTTGCTTTATGTTACCATGTAAAACCAATCAATGTGGGCAACAGTACCCAGATAACGTTTGAAGTGGTTAAATTTTTAATAGATAAAAAAAATACCAGCCCGTCTGTTAATGAGAGCAAACATAAATAATTAACTTAGTATGTAAGTATTAATTATTGATTTTATCATTATCAGAACGATAAATTAAAATTAATTTAGTAAATCAAACCATTCGGGCATCGCTAAAATGCATAACCCCTCCCCCATCCCTCCTTCCCAATAGTCAGAAATAATTTAAGGACTTAGGCCTTTTCTAACTTAGGCGTTGGGCGTAACTAGGCAATATATTCTGTAGTCATGTGTGGAGGAATATCATACCTCGTGGGCTCAGTGAATTATAAGTTGCTATCTTTCAATCTCGACAGTGTGTACACCATTTAGATTTGTTGATTTTTTTTTCTTATACATTCTCTTGAAAATTGATTAGCCCACCCCATTTAAAATGGTAAAAATACTTAATTTTCAATATTATATTTATATAACAACATAATATGCACTACAATTAAACAGTTTGTCACCAAACAAATACTAAGTAATTAAAAATGTTGTTGCCTTAAAATAGTGTTGCAATTATGTTATTTAAATATTAATATTTAGTTAGTCTTTCACTTGCAATTATATTGTTTAAATAATAAAATTTTGCTAGTCCTCCCTTCGCTTTAATAACCAAATTAAGTCTGCGAGTATTACTCTCGATACCTCTAATAACTATTTCGTCTAAAATATGTTGGTTGTGGTAACATTGCCATTTTATTCTTTCTAATAGATGTATCTTATTGGTTATTTATTCCTTGAAAATTAATCATTTTAAAAGTTCCGCTACATTTCCTATTGCGTTCAAATCTGCAGTTTCCTGGCCACTCTCATTTAAACAATATAATTACAATTCTATTTTAAGACAACAATGTTTTTAATTGATACTTAGTATTTGACTTAAAAGTGTGAATTGTAACGCACATGTTATTAAAATATACAATAAATGAAGGGAAATGTAGTCTTTTCCCAATTTTCTGAGGAGTGGATTATAAATTGTCCAGGGACTGTATGGATTTTAAATGTTGGTCATTTAGAGAATGTTTTGTGTTGTAACAGATAAGCACCGAAAACAATTGGAGACAGATTTTTCTTCATGGTTAAAGGAAGAGGAGCAATTAAGGGTGGATGAATCCAGAAGACCAACAGATCAGGCACCAAAGCCTCACGACATGTTTGGAATAGATGGCTCTTTCCGACGTCTGGACATCGATTAATTACTTCCACATCTATGAATATAATTTTTTGCTGCTCTTTACTCGTAGAACATTTAATGGAATGGTAGACCAGGGTAAATTGAAGCCTGTGTAATGATCATCCCCTCAGCCCACTGACACCCTAGGTGTGTTTAATGAATATCAGTTTGAGACTGACTGGATACTTAAAGGTGAATCCTACTAAGTTCTAAAGTCATATATATCACACGTAGCTACACCTGTTCTTACATCCTTTGCAATGTTCTTAGAATGACATTTTATTGGCCCAAAGTGATCAAATTTAAAAAAAAATCATCTTGTATAAAAAGGATGTTATATAAAATATTTTCTTTCAAATCGAAATAATTTAACCATGAACAATGACATTTTATAAGAACATTCTCAAATAAACAAATAATTTACCATTTTCAGCCAATTCTTAAGAAACTCTAGCAAGTTGAAAAGAGGATAGGGCTTCTCTCATGCCTCATTGGCTTCTTTTGATGACATTCTTTGAATTGTTTTCATTGAATTGAATCAATTAAATTGCGGTATTTGGTGATTTGTCTCTTATTACAGGATTAGGAATAACTGCAAATTTACTATAATAAGGTCAGAATGAGAACGTTATATATAATTTTAAAGTAAATGTACCTGAATCTGTACAGAGGGATAGTGGGGGAAAAAAAACCTTTTGTTTCTTGAAATGTTTTTTTTAAAATTTTCTTAAAGAGCTGATGCAACTACCCTAGTCCTCAGCTTTGGCTTTTAATAAAGCTATTTTAATTTCTAAATTAACTCTTAATGAGCATTCATAAATTATTTTTAAATATATATTCAGTGCTGTTTCCAAATAGTGCTTCAGAATATTCTAATGGTGAGCAATCCTTAGAGCCAGAGTGCAACTACTTATAGATATCCTAGTAATTGTGTTTAGTACCCCATTATATAGGCCATAATTGTATTGAATACTGGTTTTAAAATTAAAACACTTTTCTTTTAATTTGAAATAAAAGAGATGACAGTCAAACACTACAATATCAGTGTGTAGGCAGGCCTAGATAATGCATGTGCCAAGTGTGTCACGCACAAGGCCCACCTGGCAAATCACTTTGACTTGTCATATTTATTTTATATTATATTACAATATTTTTTCGTAAAATAGATCCCTAACTAATCTATAAATTCCCTAATCAAAGGGCGCTGGTAGCCTGGTATTATGTAGAGCCCAACAATACGTGCTTAAAAATTAATACAACCTTTGCCTTTGGCAAACCGGAAAAACTATTTGCAAACAGACATTTTTCAGAAAAATAAACATTGATTTTCTATTGATAATAATTTCTGAGGTAAAATAATAAAATTATTGATAATGAAGAACTAACTAAATGTGATGTGAGAAAAAAGCAAAGAAAAGTTTTAAATAATAACATTCTTTTTACTATACAGTACTAATACTATTGTATCTGCAGATGGTGGACTACATAAAATGCAATTATACTGAAATAGTCTATAATTATATAATGTCCAGTATTATTATATTATTAGCTATTAATTTACAGAACTATTATCTACTCAGTATAAAAAGAAACTGTATAGTTCAACAGTTACTGTAGTATTACTAATAATAAATATGTTAATAACGAAACTCATGATACTCACCATGATTGCGTAACATCTGCCAAAAAAAAGTTTGTGAAATAGAACTATCCATTTATCTGGTATATGTAAGATTCATTGGAGAACTAACTTTTAAGGTCCCCAAGCTCTATTTGGCACAGAGCCCTCAAAAGTGTCAATTCGAGCCTGCGTGCAGGGACATAATGACAAGTATCACTTCTACCCTTGGACACACCAGGGACTGGAAAGGGCGCTTAGGTATTCCCGGCGACAATTCAAACAGGTATAATCTGTTCACATTTTTGACAAAACAACCGACAAGGATGCATGAGTAGAGAATTTGAACATAATGATTGTTTAAAGACCTTGGTTTGATTCAAGAAAGGCTGTTTCTTGTGGAAATGCAAATTTTTCCCAACTATTTCATGCCCCCTAGATCTCCCCTTATTTAATAGTTTTTTCTAGCCATATTAATGCTTTGAGTGACGACTATGCACCTGCACCCAAAACACCACATCAATTAATCGCCCTGGGTACCACTATTATATATAAAATTTAAATCTTTGTTTGGATGGATCCAAGCATTAGATTATTTATAAATCCAAAGGTCTGATGTAAGCCAACAACAGCTATCAACATGTATTTCTAATTTATTAAATGTTTTCAGGGTTAATAAGATAAAATAGAATATGTTTGTAAATATGGAGAACCTATTAAATTTTTTTATTTAAAAAAATTTTTATTCTCACAAATCTTCTGAATTTTTTTTTTTTTTTCAAATAAGCTTGCAAATCAAGTTATGTAGGTTATAGTAATGTGCTTAAAAACTACATGTTGAAATGTACTGGTCCCAACACAAAATACTTTATCCCTCAATTCAGTTCATAAATATCAAGGGGTCGAGTAGGAACATGGAGATAGGATGGAAGACTATTTAATCATGATCCATGGTTCAATGTTATGTTTTACCTATAACTATTATTGTTATTATTAGCACCGCATCTTACTACCTGTTCGGGTTGTACACACTTACACTAATGTGTAATGGTAGAATGATTGTGAGATGAAATGGAGGACCTACAGTTTAACGTGGGATCCGAACCACGGCGGAGGCCTGGCATTCCACACATTCACAAGTTGTGTACCTATAGCCCTCAAGAGGTCAATTTAGACGCGGACAAACTTGAAAATATATTTTTTTTAGACGATTGGGCGTAAGCAGTGAGTGCCCCTAAAATAGGGCTGAGATTATCTACTTCCTTTTCTTTCTTCCTTCTGAGGGGATATTGTGGTGGATACTTTCTAATAGAAATAGAAATGTTGATAAGACCAATAAAACAATCTCGCATTATGTTAAAATTTTTGTAGAGACAAATCTTTATTTGATAGAACACTAGATATAGGTTTCTAACAGTTTACTTAAATATCAAAACTAAAAATTTTAAGGTAAAGCTTTGTTGAATTTTTTTTAAAACCTTTAAACTTAAAATTTTACTTTATAATTTGCCAGAAACCTGTTAAAAGCTTTCGCCTACACTTTGGTGAAAACTACTTGAAAAATATCAAAATACTTATCAAATAATGTACGATTTCAAAACGTTTGTAACACGTCTTGGTGCTCTACTTTACAACCCTCTTTAACATAGTTTCTTTTGGGGTTAGTAGTTTACAGGCAATAACATTAACTATCATTGTAATCATGGCTGTGGAGTTATTGCGCCAAACCTTTGACTCGGAAGATTCTATTTTTCAACTGTGCAATTTCTTCATAGATGAATAATGTAAAATAATTAGCAATAATAAATTTACTGCAGTAAGATTCTCCGATACAAAATTACTTCTTGAGAAGCTTCTTTGTCATTGTGAATTTATATTTGAATAAATTTGTCCATCCAAATTACAGATTTTGGATATAAGAAAAAGTGTAAAATTAAAAATGTATCACATATTGTTATAATACTACAAGTTTTTATTGTGAAGCCGAAGTCGGTACATTTCTTACAGAATCAAGACTCCAACTCAACAGCCCTGATTGTGAGTATAGTTATAACTTACTCTGAGGGTAGACACCATCAGTGGATTTTGCAGCGTTGTCTGAACAAGCCCCATTTTTGAAGCAGAATAATGTTCACGGATGAAGCATCATTCACCAAAAAAGGCTTCTTCAATTGCCATAACCATGTTTGGGCTGAAGAGAGCCCCAACGCTACCGTTGCTCGCAACCAGAGAGGTTTGCTGTGAATGTATGCATGGGTGGATATCATCAGCAATAATGTGATGGGACCTTACCTCTTTCCACTACATTTATTTGACACATTTACAGAATCTTCCTGAAAGAAATTGTGCTAAAGCTGTTACAAGATGTGCCCCTTATTGCAAATGTGGGTGCAACATGAAGGAGCACCAGCACACTTTCCTTTAAACGTGCAGGACTTTCTAAACAGATGCTCATTTCAATTAAATAGTATCAGACGTCCTCACCTTCAACAGCCTCGCCTGACTTAAGATGATTTCAGAGGAAATGGCTTCCTACTTAAAAGTTGTTTTACCCGAGACCCTCTATATGCTCCTTTAGTTTTGATTTAATCTTTTGAATCATCCTGTATATGAATTGGCTATTGCAGAGTTTATCTTTGTTGAAGAAAATCCATCTAGACATAATTTAAAAAAAATTCAGATAATTCAATTTTCCTAAATCAAGTGGGGTAAGGCCTATTATTATTAGCACCGCGTCTTACTACCCGTTCGGGTTATACGCACTTACACTAATGTGTAATGGTAAGGTGATTGTGAGATGAAATTGAGGACCTACAGTTTAACGTGGAATCCGAACCACGGTGGAGGCCTGGGAGGAAGGTCTAAATATTATAAGATTGGTGGGGTTATTAATAAATAGTTAAGAAAATAAACAATAATAAAAACATATTAAACTATTACTAACCCACACAACAACTTTCAGCACAGCAGGAATGCTAAGCTCAATTAAGGCTTCCAAAAATATTTTTAGTCTAAGAAAAGATTGTCTCCAATAGGTGTAGGAAAGCAACGCCTACATGGACTGTCTGCATGTATATATTTACTTTGTGTTCTTTTGTGATGGATCATGTTTACTTCTCTTATTAAACTCTGAAAATTTGTAGACACTATATCATTTCTTCAGGATGGCATTTACAATTGACCTTTCATAGAAAACATTTTACATGCACTTTAACTCACTTTTTTAAATTCAACAGCTTATTTCCCTTTATGCACCCTTATAATTATAATTACTCACAGAACTCACAGAAAACAACAAAAAATACCAAATAATTATTTGGTATTATTTTTTGTTTTCTGTCATTTCTATAACCACAGAATGAATGGAATTAGTCATAATTTTTTCCTAGATGATCCCCCTAACTTTTACACAGATCCAGTGAATTTCCTCTAAAGGAAGCTTGATTTTCTTAGTTTTTTCCCTTGATCGCAAATAGACATGACAATTGGTTAAGTGTAGAAATAATTAGTAAAATTTTTTATAAGGAATTTTAATCTATAATTCACAAAGTAAGATAAACATTTCAATAACATATTTGACTTAAGTAACTATTTTGATATTATGAACACTCAAAACAGGTGGTTCAATCCAGTATACATTATTAAGAGAATTATTGTAATATTGTGATGTAAAATATTTGTGGTGTAGTTTTTTTAAATTTTAGTCTCTTTTTTCTACGTGAAATCTAACCTTCATTATAAATGCTAAGCCTATTATTGAGAGAATGAATGTTTAAATTTTGTAGGTCGTAGTGAATAAATGATGTTTATAATTTCACAACTAAAAAATTTAAAATAATGTATTTGTTTTCAGACATTAGATAGATCCCTTATGACTAATCTTAGTAAGGTTGTGATTAAAATAACAAATTTTATCAAACTTATTCATCAAAATTCAGTTTAATTTTAGGGATGGCACATAAGAAAGTATTAATAACACCAAACTATTATTCTTAAAGAATAAAATATTTGATTAAAGTCCTTTATAAAGAGTAAAGCACAAATTTTCCTAATGAAAATCTGGTGAGAATAGACAAATATTCATTTAAATTCCACTCATTAAAAATATAAGATAAAAATCAGCATTTATAAAATATGTTTTAAACATAAATTTTTTTGTGGTAAAATTTATCAGGCTAGCCAAGAAAAAGCATAAAAATAGGTTAAATTACACTTGCTAGAAATAGATTATAAATTGTACCTGATGATATGAACAAAGTACATGAAATAAAAGTCGAAAGGGTAAAGACCTCAATGGTTGACAAGTAATTGATAAAAGTGTGCAAAGCTCTCAATAAATTAATTAATATAATATGTTGTTGGATTTGTGGAACTAGCATAACTTCAAATTAGATTTTTTGAAAATATTATAGTGGATTCAATGTTTTTATGAACAATGACGAAATGAATTAAAGTTTATACGTTCTGTATTAGTATTTTTTAAATAAATCAAATAAATGGCATTCAATTAAAGAAATTATATTGTAGGTGCTGTTTATTTTAACCATGAATATTTATTTTGATATGTCTATGAGAAATGCATTCAAATGGTTATAAAAACTTGTCAAATAATACCTTCGACATTAGTGGATAAAAAAAAAGGAAATGGTTTTATAGTGAATGTCAAATACAATTAATTACTCATGTAACAAGGTAAATTCATTTCCAATATCTTTGAAACAACTTATGGATAAGACTATATTAAATATGGTTTTTATTGTTTGATTTTAAAATTAATTTAAATGTAATCATTCAATTATTTATTCATTATTATAATTATTTTACTCTTTTACTACATTATTTATTCAAAGTATATGTAGTATTTTCAGTTTTCCAAGACGGTCTAAGGCAGTGTGGTCCAACTGGCGGCCCAAGGGCCAACTATGGCCCCATGTTCACTGAATGTGGCCCTCACAGTATCCTGGAGGAAAATTAGGGTGATGTGAAATAGTTATTAAATCCAATAAAAGGTAATGATAGCAATTATTCGAAAAGCCTAATTTGTTTTGTGAAAATATGTGTGTGTGTGTGCAAATTTCATAAAACCTTTTTGGGAGATTTATAAAAAAAAATTTGGCAGTAGAATTTGAAAGATTCTACCAAGCAAAAATACAATTATTAATTGTTGTTTGTAGGGATATATCAAGTTGATGGGCCATCGGTGTAAACTGATAATCAGATTTGGCCCTTTGGATGAAAAGAATTTGACCAACCTGCTTGCAATTGAATGGATTGCTGTTGATGGAAAGGTCATGGTTCAAATCTTGGTTAGATCCATTAAGGGTTGATTTTCCATGGGTGATTTTTCACGGTTTTCTCTTCCTCTAAATCCACCTTTCTCATCCCTAGCCCTTGAATGTATAAATTATTGGTCGAAATATTGGTGTTGTTCCTTTATACTATTATATCCGATAAGTGTCTAAAAATAAACTTATTAATATTTTAAAATAATATATGCAATATATATTTGAGATATTTTAATTACACAGCTACTTTATGCTCAATAAAACTGTTTCTTGCTTTAAAAACATAGTATATAAACTTTAATTCATATTAAACTTGATTTTAATAGTATTTTAGAGTGGTCTTTACCCTAGAGCTTTATTATTGGTTTTATATATATTGGATATCTTAAAATAGTTAGTATTTTTATTTTTTTTAAACTAGTTATAAACAACAAATTGACAAATAGGTGAGTCTTGTGAGAAAATAACCATACCTCTCTCTCTTGAAGCACATTTAATGTGTTCAACAATATCTGAGGCAAAAAAAACTTTATATGACTCTTGGTATGTATGATATACTTGTATATAATTAATATTTATGAAGCTTGAGAAGAACCAAATTACTCAAACACAAATTATAAAACTAGAAACTATATAGAAATTAATTTTGTAATAAATGACATACAAACATTCCTAGTGAAACAACATACTATTCAACAATATATGAGAAGTAAAATAATTCAAATAAAAACCTACATATGGTTTATTATGTGGATATTTATGGCATACCTAAAGAACTATGATTTATAAATCTGGCACAGATTGAAATAACTATTACAAAATTTCCCAACTAAGTAAACATTAATATTGTATGACACTTTGCTTCTGAAACGGTTTGATGAAATTCAAAAATATTTGAGAAACAAAATACTTCACATACAAACTTATATATGGGTTACATATGCCATATTAGTGTAGCTTATACATATTTATCAGGCTAGCAAAGAAGTGTCAATAAAAAATAAGCATTAGCAAATAGAAACAATAGTATTGCAATACATGAAGCATGAACTTTTCTCTTTGAGAACACTAATGCAACTAAAAAGGCTAAGAAATAAACACTTAAAATTAGACTTATTTATGGGTACGTATGTTGTATACCTGTAGCTGGTGGTTATGTTACCAAACTAACAAAAAATAATGAATTAAATGAGAAATAACATAAGCAATAAGCATATACAAAGCAAAATAAATGTTAAATGAACTTCCATATTGAAATAAATGTTGGATGAACTTCCATCCTAAAATAATTGTTGGATGAACTTCCATCCTAAAATAAATGTTGGATAAACTTCCATCCTAAAATTAATGTTGGATAAACTTCCATCCTAAAATAAATGTTGGATGTACTTTCATCCTAAAATAAATGTTGGATGTACTTCCATCCTAAAATAAATGTTGGATGAACTTCCATTCTATAATAAATGTTAGATAAGCTTCCATCTTGAAATAAATGTTAGATGAACTTCCATCCTAAAATAAATGTTAGATGAACTTCCATCCTAAAATAAATGTTAGATGAACTTCCATCCTAAAATAAATGTTAGATGAACTTCCATCCTAAAATAAATGTTAGATGAACTTCCATCCTAAAATAAATGTTAGATGAACTTCCATCCTAAAATAAATGTTAGATGAACTTCCATCCTAAAATAAATGTTAGATGAACTTCCATCCTAAAATAAATGTTAGATGAACTTCCATCCTAAAATAAATGTTAGATGAACTTCCATCCTAAAATAAATGTTAGATGAACTTCCATCCTAAAATAAATGTTAGATGAACTTCCATCCTAAAATAAATGTTAGATGAACTTCCATCCTAAAATAAATGTTAGATGAACTTCCATCCTAAAATAAATGTTAGATGAACTTCCATCCTAAAATAAATGTTAGATGAACTTCCATCCTAAAATAAATGTTAGATGAACTTCCATCCTAAAATAAATGTTAGATGAACTTCCATCCTAAAATAAATGTTGGATGAACTTCCATCTTGAAATAAATGTTGGATGAACTTCCATCTTGAAATAAATGTTGGATGAACTTCCATCTTGAAATAAATGTTGGATGAACTTCCATCTTGAAATAAATGTTAGATGAACTTCCATTTTGAAATAAATGTTAGATGAACTTTCCTCTTGAAACACACTGATAAGATTCAACAATGTCTGAGAAATAAGTAGGTCAAATAAAAACGTGCAAATAATGTATTATATGGCATTCATTTTATACTTGAACGTGATTAATATTTATTAATCTGTATCAAATGATGTTTTACTGAGAAACAATATCAAATTAATGATTAATACAATTATATTTTGCAAAATATGAAGCATAAAGTTTCTTCTGGAAATACTCTAATGAGCTCAAAAAATGTAAAGAGAAAAAAAAACACTTCACACAAACAAAAACCCCATTTACTATAGTTGGTATACCTGTAGATTAGGGGTCTTCAACTTGCGGCCTGCAGTAATTTTTTTGCGGTCCGCCGGTCCATGCAAAGTATAAAATTAGTTAAAAGAAAAAATGACAAATACAAATTTATATTTTACATATTTAGGCCTAAATAATAAAATAAATACATATTTTAAATTGTTTTATTAATTATTTTTGCTTTATATGCCAAGAAAAATATTACGTTTTTATACAAATTTACCTTGAACTGGCAAATGACTACTCTAGTAGTCAAAGGAGAGAGAACTATTTTCATGTGTTAAAACTGAGCCAGGAGTGTTGGCTCATCATCCCTGAGACTCTCGGGACGCCAAAATAATAATAATTTATTAAGTCATCAATCCTAATATTGTCAGTGTAGTAGTGCGGCCCGCGACCAACAAGAGACAGAAACTTAGGTCCTAGGACCTTAGAATGTTGAAGACCCCTGCTGTAGATAATATATATATTTATGGAGTTACAAAAAACAAACTAATTGAGGACAAACATTAGCTAATAAAAATCTAGATACACTTTCATTTTGCAAAAAAATATGCATATAACTTCCCCTTCAAGTTCTCTGGCAAGATTCATTAATTTCTGAGAAATAAAATACTTAAATAACTGGATGATTTATCATTTAGTTACATGTGACTTGTAAATTACAAATAATTATCAAACAAAAAATAAAATCATTTAAACTGCATTGGGACATTTCACACTTTATGGACATAAATTTTAGAAGAAATTAAGGATACACCTTTTTTTTTTCATTAGACTCTCTGAATCCAGTTGTGGGGAGAAACACCTGTTAAGTGTTTATTAAATTTTATACTTGTAGAAGAAGGTCTATATTTATTTAGTTAGCAAAAACAAAAAAAAAATGAGAAATAGTAATGGCAAATTAAAAACTATATACAGATTCATCTTGTAAGAAATGAGACAATAAAAACAACTTAAAATCCTTGACATTATTTTTAAAGTTATATTTTGCATACTTGCTGATAATCAATATTTACCAAGCTGGTAAAAAAACATATGAAGCTTATTAAGCTTGAGGGAAATATAGCACACACCTTTTCACTGAAATTCAAATATGATTTAACAATTTCTGTTTGCTAGTAATTGTAAAATATTTTAGTAAATTATGCAATGTAAATATGTTATTTTATATCATGTAAAAGTATTAAAATTTGAATTTAACTAAAAAAAAAAACCTGTTGAAATTTTATTTGTTGTAAATTTAAGGCATAAGGTAGTTTTAATAATATAATTAAATTATCGTTTCAACTTAACTAAAATAAAATAATAAATGACCTGATTTTCCATAATACACTTTATATTTTTGGAAGATTGATGATTCATTGTATGAAAAGTTTGGGAAACCCTAGTTGGTTATGTATGCTTATTATCAACAAAGCTAGCATAAAACAAACTATTATATAAAGAAGCGTTAGCAAATTAAAAATTATATACAGATTTCTTATGATAGAAATGAAGCATATAGCTTTCCCCTTTATTTTTTTATGATGATTTTAAATAAAATCCTCTACATATATCTGTACATATATTTGTACATACATCAAATGTCTGTGTGTACCATATACCTGCCGACTGTAGGTATTTTCCAAATTGGCAGTATACAAACTATTTAAAAACTGATTTATAACTATATAAAGATTAATCTCATACGAAATTAAACATTAATCTTATCCCTGAAACTCTCTGATGAAAATCAGAAATTTATTAGAGATTAAAAACCTATCTATAGTTTATTTTACGAGTATGTATATGGTACACCTTAAGAAAGGAAGGACTGATTTCACAGTATATGTGGGCCAAGGGGCACCTCAACCGATGTATGCCTAGTTAATACTCATAATACAAATTAGCAATAGTAAATAATAAGCAGGAATTGTACCCTAGAATCCTCAAGAATATTCAAAATTTGGAAATTTGGAAAATTAACAAATTAAAGATTAAAAAAATTGATTTGATTTGGAATTTGTTTTTGCACTCTAGTATTGCTTATTGTGTGGCAGCCCCAAACCATTTTAGGAAAAACTAAACAACCAGATGCCAAACCAGTAACCAAACACTTAACTGAATGTATAAATGCATTATAGAAAAAATGTCAACATTAAGTTACTAATTTCATTTTCTATTATTTTATTGTATTTCTAATTCCTTTTTATGTTCATTATTTTTTCCAAAAGATTCGGATTTAAATTTTAGATTCATAGACAAAATGAAGATTTGTAAAATAGTGGATTCGACCCAAAATTGAGTATTGAATAATTATTTGTGATGTTGTAGAAACAACATTGTATTGTTCAACTTTTACACTGATTTACCAAATAATAAATCAATTCAGTATCATTGTTTAACAAAGGCCAGAAAACATTGTAAAGAAAAGAGCTCATTGAAAACATGGCATGAGGCCAGCATGCATTGAGCCTAGGGGCCCCTTGTGGGTGAATTCCACCCTGCCTGGAACGGGTTAATATTTTAAAAACTAAAAAACACAAATATAAAACTAAAAACTGATAAAACATGTAGCTATATGGTTGATGTATACCTATAGGTGTTTAAGATTTACCAATATTAAAATGAACAAATTATTTAACTAACAGCATTAGAAAACTAAAAAAAAAAAAACTAGATAAACACAAAGTGTCCAATAAATGCAGAGTAATAGTTTTCTCTTGAAACACAGTAATGAGGTATCAAAGTGTCCTAGAAATAAAATATTTGAAATAACGCCTTGTATATGGCTGAATATGTTGTATACCTGTAGTTGATAAATATTTACCAAGCTAGCAAAGAACAAACTAGTTCAGGAACCATATAAGCAAATCATTAACTAGATAACACTCATCTACCAATAAATGAAGCATAGGCTTTTAAGATAACACAAATAATAACCCGTATATGTACTATTAAATGGCTATGTTTATAGCATATTATTTAAAGGTGGCTAATATCTATAAATTACCAAAGAACAAATAATTGGGGAAAAATAATAGTAAATTAAAAACTAAATGAACATAAATCTGATAAGAAATGAAAAGTAAGATGTAACATTTTACTCATGAAAAACTTTGATAATAATCACCAATAGCTGAGAAAACCCTGCATTAATTAAAAATCTGTAGATAAGAATATTATACCCAAAAAGTTAATATTAATTTTACTGATAGAGAATAGACTAAATTACATGAAAAACCAAATTAGTGAAGCAACAACTAAATAAACACTCATTTACAGTAAATGGAAAATGAACTTTTCTCTATAAGCATTCATGAGATTTCAAATTCTGAGAAATTGAATAATTCAAATAAAATTATGTATATGATAACATATGTTGTATACAAGTAGATGATAAATATGTATCAGCTGGTATGGAGTAAAAATGATTAAAAACTAATGGTTTAAATAGCTAAGCTATTATATTTGTTAGTTACGGTTAGCTACATCTAAATATCATTTATTTTAAATTGAAAATTGACACCTAGACACAGGGATTGAAGCCAGGACCTTTGACTTAGTATGCCAATGCTCTAACCACTGAGCTCTCCAGAAGTCTTCCCATTCTTCAATTATATTTTAAGGCAGAGTCTGTGATGGACGTGCATAACTATTTTAAATTATATGTGTGTGATCAATTAAGATGACGAGCTATCAGATAACGCAGCCTCCTTCGACTTGAAAGAGCTTTATGCTACCAATGATACTGTGACAAATGTACAATGTACATATCATGATGGTTTAAATAGCTAACCGATTAAATGTGTTAGTTATGGTTGTAGCCGCATCTAAATATAATATTCGGAAAATGACCTTGGTCGCAGGACGAGTCCTAGATAGCTCAGTGGTAGAGTATTGGCGTACTAAGTTAAAGTTCTCGGGTTCGATTCCTGTGTCCAGGTGTCATTTTTCAATTTAAAAAATTAAGAAATATTAACTATAAAAGCAACAAGCTTGCATGAAATTAAACAGCTAAACCAAAAAACTTATATTAATGGATACAATACTGTATACTTGTAGCTGGTAAATATTTCCCAAGGTAGAAAATAGCAAACAAATTAAAAATAAGATTGGCAAAACTATAACTATATAAGCATTCATCATCTTGAAATTGGTAAATAATGATGACTAATGGTTTACTTTATGCATGTTGTATAGCTTTATATGGTAAAAATTTACAAAGCCAAGGATGCCAGGGCCGGGGGGTGGGGGTGTATCGAGGGGGGGGGAAGTCCCATCAATAATTTGCTTAGTACCACAAAAGAAACAATAATGAATGGTTTTATCCAGAAAATTCTGAAAAAAATGTTTAGAGCAATGTATAAATGATTAAGGTAACTTTAATATACATTACTTATATGTAATTAATTCTGTTATCATATTATTCGTATTAGCCATTTGGTATAAAATAAAGTTCATTTTCTAATTACTTGTTTCCAGGTTTTCATTTTTCACTTTATTCAGCCTGGATATTGTTTATTATTAGGTTATGTAAATTTTATAGTACAGATTTAGCAACTAACCAAAGAACAACTAAATTGAAAACAACATTAACAAATGAACAACTAGATAAACATAAATAATGTAAGAAATAAACTGAACTCATTTTTCTCCAAGCCCTCTGATAAAATTTAACAATTTCTGAGAAATTTGATACTTTTAATAAAAGCTTGTGCATTATTTATAATTTGGCATAAGTGTAGATGAATAATTGTTATGAAGATAGCAAATAAAAAACATAATTATGAGACCATATAAGTTCCCATGGTAAGCTTATATCAACTTGCAAATTGAAACATGCTACTTCCTTACCCCCACCCCCCCTACCATTCCCTTAAACTCTGATGGCAAGTAACAATGTATGAGAAAAAATACTTAGAAATAAACATGTATTTAATTTAAGGGGACCACCAACAGACGTGTTTCACACGTTATTTTAAAATATGGTTTCCACTAAAATGGAGGTGAAAGGTATCAATATTTCCATACTAGAATAGACTTTCTTTTAAAGTTTTATAAAAATGATTTATTTGAAGGTGAAATTAACTTCTTTTCAGTGGTGTTTCACGCACAATATTTGAAGTTCTGGTATAAAAGCAAACTATCAGAAACCTTGCTTGGACAAAAAAAAATAAAAAATTAAAGGTAACAACAGAAAATTTTAAGATGATCATTTTAGTGGTTGAAGTGTGATGATATTTCTCTTTCAGTGGCACCCTTAACATATACCTACCTAAACATGTTTTAAACCTTTATTTTGATATTATTTACAAAACTAGTAGAGAATAACCCATTCTAAACTAGCAATAACAAAATAACAGCTACATGAACACTAAACTTGAAAGAAATGCAGTACAAACTCTATAGTGAGTCAACAATGTGGAATAAGATACTACAAATAAAAAGTGTTTATATATGTGTTGTATATAATGTAGGTCATAACTATTTACCAAGTTATTAAAAACCCAACTAGTAGAGAAATAGTATTATCAAACTGAAAACTAGACAAAAATAAATCTTATGAAAAATGAACAATATGCCTCTCTCTTGAAACATTCAGATGAGATTCAACAATGTCTGAGGAATAAAACACCTCAAATATCAACATATTATTCTTTAGAAGTTACAAATAAGGTAGGCATATTCATGTAAATGGTTAATGTTTAAAAAGTTAGCAAAGAACAAAATAATTAAGACACTGCATCAAAAATTAAAATCTGAATAAGCATAAGTCTTGAAAAATTACAATAAAAAATTGCCTCCCTAAACACTGTTGAGATTCTATATTTATTCAATGTCAATTTAATTAAAAGTCACAAAGGTAAAAAAAATTAGGAAAAAAAAGATTTAATTTCAAATTTGGAGTAATATATTCTGAAACTTACTTAACTGGCAAATAAAAGTCTAGAAAAGGTATTTTAAAATGAACAAAGAGATACATATTAGGTTTTCAAGGGGGAAACTATGTGTATTGTTGGATCATCCATTTAGTGAAAATGCACAGGGTACTTTAAAAGATGTACTTGCACATAATAATACCTCACACATTCAATAACTAACAAAAGTTTATTTCTTGCTTGACGTTATAGTTTTCTGAAAGAATTTTCCATCTCCTTTAGTGGCAAGACGATTGATTTCTCGATGTTGTTTCTTACTCACAATTTCTTCCAGAACTTCTCCGTCACCCTTAATTAACCTGAAAGAAATTACACTAAGTGAAAACAATTTAGATGGCCATTATATATTTCACTTATATGATTAGTCATGACCAGGTTTTTGAAAATTCCAGTAAAAAATATATATTTTAAAATTCTATGACCTCTCCAGTTTTTCCAGCCACTAATTTACATTAATATTATTATTATTAGCACCGCATCTTACTACCCGGTTGGGTTATACACACTTATGCTAATGGGTAATGGTAGGGTGATTGCGAGATGAAATGGAGGACCTACAGTTTAACGTGGGATCCAAACCACGATAGAGCCCTGGCATTCCCCACATTCACAAGTTGTGATTAATACACGTCTTGTCAGAGGTGAAGGAAGGGTTTGGCAATCAGATAAATCTGTGCCGGGACCAAGGATTGAACCCTGGACCCCCAACACAGAAGTCTGACACCTTACCCCTAAACCACCAGGTCACCCTAAATATATATTACAAACAAGATTTTATTAAGAACAAAACTTAATCCAGTAGATATCAGTGAGATCATAGTGAGCCATTAAAAAATCACCTTACACCCATAAAGTTGAAAATTGTTGCAAGACAAATTATGTTGTTGTTTCTTCTTTCTACAACCTAAGCGAAATCTCGCGCATGCACATAACAATAATTCTTTGGCTGAAGATGAGCGGCAGAAGGGTGGAAAGACGACATGAAAATCACATTTTGACTCCAATAAATGAGATTATATCAATTGTGATAAATGAGGTAAAAAAAACAAACTGTGTGGTGTTTATTAACTGAAAATGTTACTTATTACTATTGTAAATAAGAGTAACTTTTTTTAAACGTATATGTAAAAATTCCAAAAATTTGAATACATTTCCTGACCTTTCCCTGTTTTCCATGTCACTGGATACTCAAATTATTTTGATTAATTTTCTCAAATTATACAACAATTGAGTATTAATTTTAAAACGAATATTATAACTATTATTAGTTGTTCTTACTTTTCACAGATATGTTACCTTGAACAAATAAGCATGGTTAGTAAATGCAATTATGGTGATATATGACTGAAGTAAAGCATGTGTTAGGGTGGATAGAGCTTTGAGCGAATGGTTTGACATTGAACAGGGTGTTATAAAAGGTGTTTTCATGGATAAGTGTATGAGGAGTGTTTGTGGGGACGTGGTTGGTGTACAAATGGACAATGTGAATGTTGATAGTGCTGTTATATGCAGATGATGCAGTATTAATAGCTGAGAATGAAAATGACTAGCAGATTGCATTAAATCGTTTGAGTGTGGCGAGAAGAAGAATGTATCTTTGTATAAATGTCTCTAAAACCAAGGTATTGATTTTTGAACAGGACTGATCATGAAATAGTCAACTAAGTATAAATGGAAAAATGATAGAACAAGTGAATGACTTTGTGTATCTAGGCAGAATGTTCTGTAAAAATGTAAGGATGGATAGTGAAATCGAGAGATGGGTGAATGCATCCCGGAGAGTAAATGGATGTATGTGGATTATTGCAAAGGATTAAATAGTATCAAAAGAGGCAAAAATGACAGTATATGAAAGTGTGTTAATGCCAATGTTGTTGTATGGATGTGAAGTGTAGAGTTTGTCAGGAGAAACACAAGAGCAAGGTGAATGTGGTTGGAATGAGATATATAAGAAATGAAAGTGGAAAAATCCGAATGGACAGTCAGTAATGAATGGGTGCTAAAGGAGTGTGGTTTGAAAGGGAATACAATATGTCAATGTGAAAGAAGTGTCTTATGGTGGTTTGGGCGTATTGAGAGGATGAGTATGGATCGTGACGAAACAAATATATGAAGGTAAAGTGTGTGGATCAAAAGGAATAGGTAGGCCATGTAAGATGTGGCTAAATGTTGTAGATTAATATTTGAAAAAGAGAAAAATTAACAGTTTTAAGAATAAGAGAGCATGTATGACTTGGTGTATGGATGTTGTTGAAGCTAAGAAAGTATTCAAGGATGGGGAAGTGTGGAGAAAGTTAGTGAGGATGGATTTAAGTATGAAGTTGTTTTTTGAGCTATAATCAGTTTCTTGTCCACCCTGTAAGGGAATAGCGTGATTAGGTATGTATTTAAATATTGTACAGAAAAACATGAGGCCATGTTTAAGGGTAAATATGAAATATTAACTTTATCAAATTGCAATAATAAGTTAGAGTGCCTCAAGCAAGATTTTATTAATGCTTGTCAACCTCGGTGATCTTGGGGTAAAGTGCTTTTCTCAGGACCTGATGTCCGCGGGTCCAAACCCAGCTCGAGTCGACAAATTTGTTCCAAGCAATAAAAATCGATTGAAAAATTTCCCTCAGAGGGGAAGCAAAGCCGTCGGTACCATGTTAATAACTGTAATAATAATAATAATAATAATACTTAGCAACGCGTCCTACTAACCGTTTAGGTTATACGCTTAAGTAATAATTAAGCTAATGGGTTAGGATTTGGGAAGGTTGGATAGAGAAGAAGTAAACCCGGGAATGAAGCTTTCGACTTTGACTTCTCTATTTTTCAATTGTCAGACTCCTTAAAGAATGGCTAAAGTATGTTAATTAGTAATAACAAATTTACTTGGGTAAAATGCTCTGATACAGACAACTTCAAGGGAAGCTTCTTCAATATTCTGAAGTTATGTATAAATGAATTTGTCAATCCAAATTACAAATTTTGGTCCTAAATAATAAAAAAGTATAAAAATATTGTTATAATATTTAAAGTGTTTATTTTGAAGTCTGAGCCGAAAAATTTTTACCAACAAAAACTGAAATCGGACTCCACAGCCCTGTGAAAAATTTTAATCGTATTTTAAAAATTATAAGAAAAATTGAAAAAAAATTTTTTTTTAAACTTTACTAATTTTGCTGTTGTCAAATGAATACCAAAAATCACAATTCAATATGATATCTGGCTCGAGCAAATATTGCAGGCTAGCTAATTTCCCAGTTAAAAGGCAGTAAAATGGGTCCCTAAGTAAAAAAAAGGTATTTTGGATTTGTTGTTTCTCATGCAATCACTTGTGAATTATTTCATGTTGTAGGGTAAGTGTTGTTATATATTTCTCTCATATAAAAGGTTTTATGTTCAAACACAGCTTTGAACTTTAGATTCTAGGTTTAACTAACCTCCTTACTGGACTTAGATTTAGTTATGTAGTACAATCTTAGAAGAGTGTGATGTAAGATTTCTCGCTTATAGAAGTAGCATCTAGGCAATACCATTTTGAACTTTAGAATATTTTATTCATTAATAATATATTTTAACCGTAATAATATATTTTAACCGTAATTAAATAGTGATAACCCTTCCTTAGCAGTCAAGGTTGATACCTTTTTCTATAAAATAGACCTGAAAGAGATAGGGTTTAATGAGGTGGACTGGATATAACTAGCCTATTATAGGGATAGGGTTTAATAAGGTGGACTGGATAGAACTAGCCCATTATAGGGATAGGGTTTAATAAGGTGGAAGTGACAACATCACTATCAAGCGAGTATTTTTAAAACAATTCAGTTTAAAGATGATTTTACTAGAGAAAAGACAAAAAAAAATCGCCTTTTAGTGTAAATCCCCAGCTTTGACAAAGCTAGGTTCAGGTAGCAGGCCCCACCCACTTCCGATAAACCAAACCACAAAACTTGTTTAATCAGACTGCAAATTATAAAGAAAGTGAATGTCTGTAAATTGTCTAGTTGTTAACAATCTTTAAATATGTTAGGGGGTGGGATTACTGGTTCGTGAAATATTGTGTTTGGACCACCACTTTCTCAGAATCTAGTCTTACTCTCCAGCTTGTATACTTTACAACAAATACGGTGAAAGTGAGTCGTTTTAAAATATTTCTCTTGGAATGAACTCAACCTTGCTCAATAAGAATAGCGAAACTCCAGTAAGGCTGTGTATGTATCTGTTGTTTCCTCGACTGTGTCCGAGAGGTGACCAAACCAAGTTCACAAATCAACACTTGATAATCCATTCCGCTTTGGCTTAGAAATAACAGTTATTATATTGAACAATAAGTCTTCTCAAGTGTGAAGCTATGTGGATCTCCATTGTTTTTTTGCCACAATTAAATACCTATGTTTGATATTTAATAACTAGTGTGTGGTGTATTTGAACTTAATTGGAAATTTATTGTATTTTCATTAAATGCAAATCAAATGTTGACAATTTCAAAGTGGCATGAACATATTATGTTGTTGCCAAGAGCAATAGATATTAAAAAGATGTGTGCTGGCCTTGTGATAAAAAAAACCTATTATAAACCAATAAGTTTTTCTTCTTGTATAATGCTGTTTTGTACTTTTCAAAGATAAGTGAATGTGTTGCACACAGGATTTAAAAAAAACCTTAACTTTTGGCATGATTTTTCTGAAAATTTGAAGATACGTAGTATGAAAAAAATGTGTTTCAAAGTGAGCGAAGAGGAAATGTTACCTGGAGCGGCCTGTCTCCTCATCCACAACTCTTCGCACCACATTCTGCCTTTTATCCCATTCCTCCTTTGTCATAGGAGCCATAGACTTGGCTCTATCCAACAAGAGTCGATCCTCTGAGCTACCCGCATCTACAACACACGACACAGCCTACAACACTCATACAACATATACACAACACACACAAACACCTTACAGAGCATACAGCCTACACTCAATTCATCTTGAAAGAAGACAGTCTTACCTTGACGAGTTACACTATGGCCCTAAATTATAGGCTATACCATAGTGGAACCATGTAAGGTAATCTTGCTACCTTACCGTGTAAACGGAGTGTACAATGTCACAACACATACAGTACATCCAGACACACACTTAAAAACCAAAAATACACATACACAACATTCGGCTGACATTTAACAAATGTTGCACAACATATATACATACATACAGCTCTTTTATAAACATACACACATACCAATATTGTGCACGGTGCACATTCAACACACATCTCTCACAGAACACACAACACACAAACTATCAGCGTAGCATTAAGAGGAGAAAATGTAGTCCCTGTGCTAGTATTAATGGGCCAGCACAACAAAGCAGATGCAACATTCCTTTTATTCACTTGTTCTACAGTCCCATTTGAAGAAATAGTCCTAAGAATGTGCCTATTTTTCAGATGTAATCCCACCAATGCCTTCAAACAAATTATATGTTCTTATATTGACCATAAATGACATAGATAGATAGATTTTATGTCAGAAACATTTTGGGAGTCTTTATTTTAACAAATAGAATTATTTTATTTCTCAAAAGTTATCATCAACATCATCAAGAACGGTTTCCAACTTGTGTCTGTTTAATTAAATGTTTCCTCTCCCCCTGTCCTTCCAAAATTCTTTTTCTCTCACTCGCACACTCTCCTCTAATCTATTGTGACAAGATCACCAGAAAATTCCAGAGTAGTCAATCAAATCCTAATGATTACATTCCAACACCATTCATTTTGAATACTTTGCAACATAGCACTTCTTGGAGTAGAAACTCTATTGTTGCGCTCAAAACACAGTTTACAATAAGAGTTTATAACTGCTAATCAACATTGCGATAGAAAAGATTGTGAATGTATTAGTGATTGCTCTAGGAGGGGTTGACAGACTGCTAGTAGCGGTAATACTCAAACCCAGAGAAAGATTGTGCCAACAATGTACCTAAAGTATACTAGATTTCCGCTAATTATTACAAATTTCCAAACGGCATAGTTCCTTTATTTCTAGCATGCCTTGTCCTCTTTTTTTTTAATACGGGCTTCCAATTTGAATTGCAATCACTTCAATTACACCTGTTTAGCTTAAAATTTTCACAAAGGTAGCATAATAGTGAGCTTTGCATCTCCAGGATGGTCTCGACACATGTGCTACAGTAAAATCGCCGCACTAATGCTGTCAGCTGATTTTTCAGGACAGGAGGGCGAGTCAATAGAGCAAATAGTCTGTGTTAACCTCGTTCCACCTCTATCTTGCCCACTCTCTAAATCTCTGTTACTCACCGACACTATATAGTAGCGCTTTTAAATTTATTCACATAATGTATTACTATTAGGTTTCTAAAAATAGTCTGACTGTATTTTAAGTTGGTTTGTCAAAAGGTCAGCTAATTTGTTACGCCTGGACTAGACTAGACCTGTCTTTGATTTTATAATATTATAAAATATTCCTACAGGTTTTCAGTGGTGGCTAGTGGGCTTTATTCTGCTTAATGAAGACGCTTGAGGTGGACAGCAGTGTACTAGTAAACTCTTTTCTTCTCCTAGCTATCCATTTGACCAACCACATGCACAATAATTGAAAAATGTTTGTGCATTGGTTTTGAACAGCAAGTCTTATGCTGAGTGGGTCAAAAAATGATGTTTATAGTTCATTTTACGCAAGGATTATAGACAGCTAATTCCAAGGTGTAGGGATGAGGAAGACAGTTAAGAGGAAATGTCCTTGTATGGTTGAGAAAGGAAGAGAAAACCAAAGTGATGATAAACCTCATGCCAAAAACCATCCTAAGGATAGTAGGTCCTTGTCTATATTATATGATTTTTTATTTTATTTTTCTACTTCCAAAATATCAACATTTTATGACTAAACTTACCTTAACAAATTAATATGGTGAATCTATATACATAATACATAAATAAATTAAAAAAAGTTATATCTATTTTAACCAATAAAAAAATTAACCCGACTAAGAAAAGGTATGTCGATCAGGGTTGTCCTCAAAAGACATGGAGACCTGGGTGAGCTTCGTTTGTGGGGCCCCCAGTTATCTGCCTCAGTCCCCCCGCCCTTCCAAAATAATAATTAAAAAACTTGTTTTTTAAATGTTTTAACAGTATTTTGCAGCTAAATACCAATTTCCAGCCGTATAAGATTTCAAGAAATGCCTTAAAGTGTTAGAAGCCGTGTTTTTATACATATTTAAGGAATGNCCCCCCCCCCACCTAGAATGCTTCAGCTTTTCCAGCCACCATATATATTACAAATATTATTTTATTAATACCGCAACTGGATGTAATTATATTATCATCCTAAAGATATAGGCTGTTGGATAGAGTGCTCTAAGTCAAGATTTCAGTGAGATCATATTGAACATTTAAATCACCATACACCAGTGAGGTAAAGCCACAGTAATGGGAGGGTTACGAAAGGACAATTTTTAGCTGTTTATTTGGTTATTAAAGCAACTATCCAATTCAGAAATCAAAAAACAGACTCAGCATAGAGAAGATAGGTGATACTTTTTCTCAGCTTGAGGGCAATTTTTTTTGCATTGTATTATAAATAACTAAAAAAGCAATCTTTTGCTACGAAAGGACAAAATAAAGACATGATCAAATCTTGTGAAAACTTAATATGATGATTCCCCTCCACTTTATATTGCAGAAGGTTGGTATTTGTTGTGGATAGTTGATGATGTATGTAGTTTATAAAAATATGTTAAAATTAATTCTTTATTGGGTTTTTTTCTTCAAAATTAAAACAAGTACATGTAACATTACAGAAGGACAATTTTGTCACTCTTGTAATTATTTAATAAGTTCACATTAGTTTGTAGTGTTATTATTATTATTAGCACCACGTCTTACTACCCATTCGGGTTATACGCACTTACGCTAATGTGTAATGGTAGGGTGATTGTGAGATGAAATGAAGGACCTACAGTTTAACGTGGAATCCGAACCACGGTGGAGGCCTGGCATTCCCCACATTCACAAGATGTCTTGTCAGAGGTGAAAGAGGAGTTTTGTAGTGTTGATTGATGTCTAGACATATGAGACTGTCAAAATGTAAAAATACATTACTATTGAGATTTTTAAATGTGCACTTTCTGGGAATACAGGTCATATAAGCACATGACTTAAAATCTAATGAACGAACACAAACCAGCCATAAATGTATCCCTGTGTATGGGAAAACCACTGCACCGACAATAAATCTTTCAACACTGCTGGGAATCAAACCCAGGACCCTTGGGCCAGTAGTTGTGAACACTCCCAACTAAACCAGACAGTTCCAAAATTAGTGCTTAATTTACAATAAATCAATTTCATTGCACCTTTAGCCTTTATCCAAGAGTTATTGATCCTGCAAACCACAAACAACGGCATCGAAGTATGTAGTTTGTAAAAAAAAATTAAAAAACTTTTTTTCAACTAATAAAGTGTTTGATTCAGTATTAAAATTTCAAATAGGTCTACACATATTGTTATGGAAGGCCAATTTTGTTTTAATTGTGTTAAATTAGTTTAGAGGCAATATTTGAAAATATTGTTGTGGTAATTAATGTATGAGTTTGTCATAATGTAGATAAAAAAATGTTATATAAAAAACGTACTATCAAAAATTATAGCAAGAAGGATATGTCTATCATTCAGTGCAAGATTTTATCTACAGGGTAACTTAGTTTTGTTACAAAAAATATAAACTTATCTCAATACTGGTACACATCAGGTATTATATGTTAAGCAAAGGCAATTTAAAAAAATTTGGGATTCAAAAAAATCTCTCATCAGTAAATTATCATTAATTTGAGGGTAAAGGTCAAAATCAAAAAAACAACTCTGGGGTAGATATAGACCTGTAAAATCTAAATATGAAGTTTGAACAAGTAGGTGACCTGGCGGTCTAGGGTTAAGGTATCAGACTTCTGTGCTGGCGGCCGGGGTTCAATCCTTGGTCCCGGCACAGATTTATCTGATTACCAAACCTTTCCTTCACCTCTGACAAGGCATCTTTGTGAATGTGGGGAATGCCAGGCCTCCACCGTGGTTCGGATTCCACGTTAAACTGTAAGTCCTCCATTTCATCTCACAATCACCCTAATATTAAACATTAGTGCAAGTGTGTATAACCCGAACGGGTAGTAAGACGCGGTGCTAATAATAATAATAATAATAATAAGTTTGAACAAAATCCATGAAACTGTGGCCAGGGAAAAACTAACAGACAGAATTGTAAATATTCCTCATAATTTTGAGATCAATTTTTTCATCATTATAATACTTTCTCTTTATATGAGAAAGTAAAAAAAAAGTATGGTGGACAAGGTTTATTAAATTAGTGCAGTTATTGCCAGGAAAACAGTATTCTAAATGTCAAAAAATTCGCAAATGAATAAACACCTAGGTGCCAATTATGATCTGGTTTTGGCTGCTGTAAAATATAATTTTCCATGCGCGGGAAAATGGTTTGTAGTCTGCGTGTGAACCACCGCTTTCTGGATCAACAGAAGCCTCAGGTTGCTGAACCATATGAAATTTGGTTTGCCTCCCAAATTGACCAGGCCTGTGGAAGGTTTTGGTACTTGGTACCCACAAAACCAACTTAAGATTTACACAACTGCTTCATATAGTGAACCGCATGTCAGTGCTGTCCCCAGAAAACTTTAACCGCCGGGTAAGGGCAGTGTGAATACATCCAACTATTATTACGTTCCAGCTGAGCGGTCAAAAAATGAGCCCATTTAATAAGTCGTGGGGAGAACACTTTACATCGCTCACCTCACTTCTCACCCCCAGAACATAGCAGTCGCATTCCACTAGACGTATACTTCTTGGCTCGCTTTCGACAAATAAATACTAGTCCACTGATAGGCCTACACATATCATCTGGTAATTAACCTTACGTGTCAGGGATGAGGAAGGGTGAATTTAGAGTAAGTGTATCCACATTTGTGTGGAAAGCAATTTAGAAAAGACCATCCTGATTCGAGCCTTGTGTCCCCATCATTTGCAGTCCAGTCTGTGAGCACGGCGTCTACTCAACTTAACCAATGAAATTACCGACTTTTTCCCTGATTTCCCCTGATCATTTCCTGAAATTCCTGCCTAAAAAGTATGTCACAACCTTCTAACGTCCCCCCTACCACCTCATTTTTCTACTAATCTTTTTATAATAAGTTTTAAAATTTAAATAAACATTATTTTGAAATTTGTATTAACATTGTTTACTAGGAATTATAAAATATATTACAAAGCTACAAACAAACAAAAACTACAGTTTGAATAACATTATTTACTGATTTAATGATTATTATATTTCATATTTTGAGTAAAACAACTTTTTCCCGAATTTTTGTTATAATTTACCAAATTCCCGACGTATTCCCGTTCATTTCTAATTCCCGTTTTCCCTGATTTTCCCGAATGGTAGACACCCTGGTGAGTCATCTCAGGAATGCGGTCTGTAAAGGTCGTGCGAGGACATATTGGACGATCCATTAGGGGTCTATAATCGTAAGGTTAAGAATCCCTGATCTAGACCATATATAGTCTTATGACTTCACATTTCATGTAATATTTGTCCAGATCTCAAACTCGCTTCAGTGGTCAAATGGTCTAAGGTGTCACTCACAACGGACTGGACTGCCGATAATGGAGAGATAGGTGCTTTTAATGCCTACCGGGTGTACTAATGGTGGTTTCAGATTAATGGTTTTCCACTTTCCCTCCATACAAATGCAGGTATACTTCCTTTAATTCAACTTTACTCGTCCCTAATATATCAGCGTAATTAATATAAAAGTGTGCAACCCAAATGGGAAGTAAGACAAGATAAGAAAAGATAAGAAAAACTAGATTTTTACAAAGAAAATAAAATGGTGGGTAGAAAGCTATCATGCAGTCAAAGATGGTGGACCTTAACAAGCAACTTTTCAGCACAAAAGTCAAACCATTTTCTTCTTTTGAATGCCTCCATTTGAGAATTAGAAAAAAGAATTGGAGCATAAAAAAAGTTCTGGTATTGGAGCAGAGAAATATTTAAAATTATAGGGAAAAAAATATTTTTCTAAGTTACAAAAAATAATTTTCAATTCATGTTTAAATAATTTTAACTGTTAGATGTGAAATGTTCAAGATGACTAACTTATTATTATTATCATCACTAAGTCTTACTACCTGTTCGGGTTGTACGCACTTACACTAATATGTAATGATAGGGTGATTGCGAGATGAAATGGAGGACCCACAGTTTATAATAATATTTAGCACCGCGTCTTACTACCCGTTCGGGTTATACGCTTTAAGTACTAATTGCTCTAATGGATTAGGAATTGGGAAGGTTATATTAGAGGAAGTGAACCCGCATTTGCGTGGAGGGAGAGTGGAAAACAATTTAGGAAAAACCACCCCCAGTTCACCCGACCGAGATTCAAACCTCGATCTCCCCGTCCTCAGCACGACAAGCGCGTTAGCCAACTACGCCACCGAGGCGGGTGACCCACAGTTTAACGTGGGATCCTGGCATTCCCCACATTCAGAAGCTGTGATTAATACATGTCTTGTCAGAGGTGAAGGAAGGGTTTGGCAATCAGATAAATCCGTACCGGTACCGAGGATTGAACCCCGGACCCCCCAATACCGAAGTCTGACACCTTACCCCTAGACCACCAGGTCACCAAACAGAAACTAGACTAATATAGCTATTATACCTATATTATTTTGTTTTTAATCATATACTCAGAAACAAATAGACTCGAGGACTAACTAATGAAACAGCTGAAATGTGGTTGAGATATTTTATTAGTCACCAATCAAGTAGGCCTATCATCCAAAAACCAATAATATATTTTTAAAAAAAGTTTTAATATTTTCTAATCCAGGACACTTTATGTTTATTATTATTTCCTATGAACGTTGTTCGGAAGCGTGGGTCAAGAACTTTTACACTTTTTTTTAAAAAAAGGTAAAAGAATAGCTAAGTGGTACAGAACACCACACCCCACATACTTTCTCCACTTTCTCTATTATCTTAAAATACCTAATGTAGAGACATTTACTAAAAACTCATAACATTCGTGAAACAAAATAGTATACATTGTTGCAAATTCTCTCCACCAGAGCAAAAATGAAATAATATAAAGTTACAGAAACATTGAGAAAAGTGGAACATCTTTGTCCACCAAAAAGAATAACAATAAATTTCACATTTTCAAAGACCTCAACAAAAAAAAATTCTTGTATCTCAGAAACTTCTAGTTTTAAAGTATATTTAAATTGAAAAGTTTATATTTATTTTTATTGGTACTAGAATTTTAAAATGATCTATTTAGTATTTCAAATAATTGAAGAGATGTGATCAAAAGTGGAAATGCTGCATGTGTATAAGCCACCATCAATACCTGAATAGAAAATTTTATCAAAATCGTTAAAAAAGATTTTGAGAAAAATAATTTTTTTCTCTTATTGCCCTTAAGTAAAAAAAACTCTTAATTTTATATTTTGTTATCTAATTTCAAAAACTCGAGAGAAAGTAAAAGTTACTATTATTACTAAACACTGTTACAATTAATATTAGACAAAAAAAGAAGAAAAAATCAAACATTTAAGTTATATACTAAGACTAAGTTATAAAATATTTGATCGACGTCTATTTCACAGGGTAGAGAGAGACGCCAAATTCCACAGCAGCCACGCCTTGAACTTCTTGCTTTCTTCCGTAGCAAACTCATATGTGTTTAAAATGAAAAAAATTTATCACCCAAGTTTAACGTAACATTCAAAGTCTATTAAAATTCAATCTCAATAAAAACTTGGGTAGATTTCAGTAATATATTTAGACTAGTTATTTCCATATACAGTTGTCATGGGTGTATCTTGTGGCAAGACATTGTAACCAAGAGGCCGTGAATATGAATTAAACATTTTAATAATCTATAAAATTAATTAATTAATTAATTATAAAATCAAAATAGTTTAATAGTATTTTTTTCTCCCTAAATCTAATTAATAACATGAGTTTAAGAAGATATATATATATCATTAATCTGATGAAACATTCTAATCGTATTCGAAATAAATTATTTAATAAACCAGTCAACATAAGTTTTTGTGTCTTATATAATCAATGTCACCGAAAGGTAAGTTTTCCACCCAAAAATATAGTTTCTCAAAAGATAGTGCTTTCTCTACCCAGAAGTGTTTGCTATAAATCTTTTTTCTTAATGTGACAGTATGTGTGCTTTTACCATTATGTGAAGCAGATAAGAATGTGACATGTTAAAGACATACATGTAAGCTCTAAGCCCAAATCTATCTGACTTTAAAAGTTTGAAAATATTCCTAATTTTACCCTTTTTTCCCTAAAATGCTGTATGCTTACCTTTTGTGGCGCTGGACTCTGAGCCGTCTTTTTTTTCTTTCTTGGACTTTTTCTTGTGTTTCTTGTCTTTCTTGTTCTTCTTCTTTTTGGACTTTTTGTGTTTCTTATGGGTTTCGCGATTAACGCTCTCTGTGGAGTCTTCAGAATCATCATGAGTGGCAAGTTTGGTTTTCTTTTCTTCAACTGGCTCAACACACAATTTCTTTTTCAGTGGTTTAGATTCTTCTTCGCTGCTACTTTCACGTTTTTTGTTGACTTGTGAAGAATCGGGAGAACTTGAACGTGAACGTTGGCTACGGGTTGTCTTGCCCATGGTGAAAAATGTAATAGCCTAACTTATTTTCGTAAAGTCTTATTTCAGTTAATGTTCAGTGTCAAAACAATAAATTTGGACAACTACAACAGAAAGCCTTTCCTGTGACACTTCAAACAAGTAAAATATTCACAATTTATTATTACTTTCAACAAAGTATTATTTAAGGCTTGCTTTTGTAAGATTTGAAACATACCGACAGGACGCTAAACACCAAGTGAAAGCGTCACTTTGATTTTTGTGGGATTTTGGCTTTGTTTTGAAACTTTCGCCAACTTAATAAAACTTCATGTCTTTAGAGATAATAACGTCATTTAGCAATATAGATAACACATAAATAATAAGTTTAACACCTTACACTAAATAGATAGATAAATAGTTTCATCAAAACAAATTAAGTAGATAGATAAATAGTTTCAGCAAAACCAATTAAGTAGATAGACAAATAATACATTTCATGCTCAATAGTTTTGAATAAGGATGCCTACGCAACCTTTTAGTCAATTCTTCGTTCATTATTTTACGTTTTTATTATGAAAGATTCTCTCATATATTTAAAAAAAAAGGTTGTATTTTATGTCGTAGCCAAGGTGAAAATTAAATATGTGGCTGTAGTTGGAAACAGTTAATTATTGGGGGTTAATGCAATATAAATTCCCTATGCTAGAGTGAATCATTAGTTAAAAAAAATATATTTAATAAAAACTACCTTCCAATCTGTTCAAATGATCGCTTTCCATGTAAAATTTTACTTTAAAAAAATGGAAAAATCCAAATGCGGCAGTAAAATTCTACACCAATCATGAACTGTCAAAAATTGAGTATAAATAGGATATAATTGATTTTATTCCTAGGTACTCGTATTAACGCACACTTTATCGATTAATGTTTTGAGCATGTTTATGTGAATTATATATTTTATATTTTCCTTTATCGTATTTTGGTGATAACAGAAATACGATCGCATATTTAAAATTTAAAAAAAAACCTATTTTTTCTTACAAATTTTCAACATGCTTAGTTTACAAAAACTTTAAATCAAGGTTGGCGAACCTTATAAAGTGCACTTGCACACTATTTAGATAATTTTTTGTTTTTTTCACTTTCCTAGCAAAATGTTAATTAGCCATATTGATTTGTTTATCGTCGTTATTAACTATTATTATATCATCATCAACAACTATCATTACATAATCATTAATAACTTTCAATTTATCAGAAATTATACATATTTTATTTTTGTTGTAAAGGAATACAAAGATAGAAAAGACAATACTTTAAAGCTTTTTAGAAATTCAAATGAAGGGATTCTTCTGAATTGTTGCACAATTATGTTTCCAGATTGGCCCAATTATTTCGCAACTTATAGGATTGAAGCATATTGTTATCAATAGTGATATCCATGCCATACTGGATGGACTAAAACACACCCCTTCCAAAAGACCAAAGCGTTACATTCAAATTTGTCGTCTGAACTTGATTATGAGAGAACAGATCTAACGGTTTCTTTGAGTGTTTGGGCTAAAACAACTCTTGTGCCTAAAACTCTTATTACTTGAAAAGAGTAAAGTATTACATAGGTTGTTCCACCTCTCCCACTCAAAAAAAGATAAGTAAAATAATTTTATATCTCTACAGATGCAGCTATACAGTAGTCATAAAAGAACGTTCCTGGGTTGTTGAACATTATTTTAACAGCTATGGTGCTGGAAGACACAGTATATCATCACTGCAAATCAGTATGAATGGTTTTGAAGAGAAATTTCTTTAGCTATCACCACCAAATAAGAGGACAGGTAGGACAAGTTCAGTTGATAATCTTAAAGATCAGATGCCTTTTAAGGCCGAGCACCACAAGAACCAATGAAAATACTGGCTGCAAAAAGCCTTTATTCTTCAAAGAAAAGTGAACTTTGGATACAGAGATAACTCTAGTGAATTCTAGTGTTCAACGCATGAGTGTGGATATTGGAGCGCACTAATAACGTATGCAGGTATTACATGAACTGAAAGCAGGAGATTTCCTAGCACGCTTGTGTTACTGCGCCAATGTTTATGAATATCCTGATCATCTCCAAAATTTGTTGTGTTCTGACGACTGTATTTTGATACTCAGTGGACTTGCCGGATGAATGTGCACAGAATGTAATGACATCGTGAAAAAAATAACAGTATGATATGCGGTGTCCAGCCACGGCATCATTGGTCAATATTTAATTGAAGAGGGATATTGCAACAGGATCATTGTCACAGCACAGGCGTACTGAAACGAAGGTTATTGTATATTTCTACGAGGATTTGGCAATATTTTGGGATCTAAACAATTTTTACATGGACAAACAAGTCTTTCAACAAAATGGAGCTACCGCCAATATTGGTCGTGAAAATAGACAACTACTACAACATGTGTTTCCCGGTAGGTTGATTTATAGACAAAGAGAATTTCCATATCCTGCACGAAGTCTTTACCTGTCAGTGGGTGATGCATTTTCGTGGGCATTATTGAAAGAACAGTGCTTCATAACAATTCCACGTAGTCTTCAAGGTCTTCGTAAGTACATTGATACAGTCCTGCAGGATGTAACATTGGAGCATTGGGATATTATGGCCACTAAAACCATAATTAAAGAAAATATGAAAAATTCGTAAGAAACGAATATTCCATGATAACAGAGGAGATGCTGACTATATTGTTGTTCCTCCAGAGTGTCGATTAAAAGTGCAGACATTTATTCTTGCACTAGTTCTGCTCTTGTTTGAATCACGTAGCCTGCCTGAAAGAATGGCAGATCTTTTATTATGTTTCGTTACCTTTTTTGAACTCAGCTGATAATACGGACTCCCCCGGCTATAGCTACCCAAGCTGAAGATTTGGAGACAGCGTATCCTAATGACCTTCAAAAAGACGACCTTAAATTGTTTTACAAAATACGAAAATAATCGAACTTATTTGTGGATAGAAATGTGAGCTATGTGTCAGAGTACACAAGTTTATAGAAAAATTAACGGGTTTTAGTATTTACAGTACATGCTATAACTCAGAACATGACTCAACTGTTACACGAGTTTATAAACATGTACACAGATTAGATGAAAAATGAACGACTCATTTAACGATGGTACCAACCTAAACTAGAATATCCCTGCATAGAATTGCATATTTTAACACTCCTCCTCAATTCGACTACAACCACAAAAATTAGGCAAAAGTCCTACATGTACCCTTAAATGCATGCAAATAGACTCCAGCGAATCAGCATTTGATTAAACCAATATAATTACAAAAGTACTCAAACTTGTTTCCAACCAAACTCTTTGTCAGAATTTCAGCACATTGTTCATTTGTCTCCAAATAAATCACATCAATAACACCACTTAAATACAAATCACGAACAAAGTTGTATTTGACATTAATATGCTTTAGTATTCGATGTTCCCATTTATCCAAACATCTTATTCAGGACTGGTTGTCCTCGTAGACATTGGTGGGTTCTAGAGTGATCCCGAGGTCCTGGATCAGTCTTCTCAACCAGAGTAGGTTGGATGAGGTGGTTGACAGGGAAACAAACTCTGACTCTGTCGAGCTAAGGGCAACTGTAGTCTGCTTACGTGTAGTCCAACTAACAGTGGCACCATAAACTTGAAATAAGTACCCAGATGTAGATTTACGATCATAGCTGTCATTGGCCCAGTCCGCAACAACGTAGGCCCGCAAGGTGACATCACAATTCTTCGGAAAGAAGAGACCAACTTCAAGTGTTCTTTGAATGTATCGTAGTATTCGTTTGAGTCCAATCCAGTGAGCTTCTGTTGCATTGCTTTGTTACTTGCTGTAGAAATTCACTGAGAAGCTCAGATCAGGACGAGTGTAGAGCATCACATGCATCAAACTACCAACATGATCACGGTACGGTTTTTTTTGGATTATGCACTCTGATGTAGTTATTTCAGGTGGTTTTGTCTCCATCGATGTCTTGACCAGTTTGCATTGTTCCATACCAAATTTCTTGAGAACTTTATTCAAGTAGGCTGTTTGGCTAAGGTACATACCATCAGGTTTCTGATCAATTTTTATACCTAGAAAGTTGTGCAAACCTCCAAGATCCTTCATCTCGAATTCTGACATAAGATATGTTTTGATGTCATTCAACTTCTGCAGATTGTTTCCCGCCAAAATTATGTCATCTAAGTAAACCAAAAGATAAGTTTTTATGCTGTTGCTGAAGTCGAAGTATATACATTTTTCGTTTTCAGACTGCTTAAATCCAAGAGAATTCCCAAATTTGTCAAGTTTAGCATTCCACTTCCGTGGTGCCTGCTTCAATACATAGAGGGTCTTATGTAACTTACAAACAAGGTTGCTGTCAGTTACGAAGCCAGGTGGCTGCTTCATAAACACCTCTTCAGAAAGGTCTCCATGTAGGAATGCATTTTTCACGTCCAACTGGAAGGCAATTAAATCTTCTTTGTTTATAATTGCAAGCAGGGTTCTGACTGAGGTCAAATGGGCTACGGGTGAGTACGTTTCATTGTAGTCAAACCCTTTCTTCTGTACACAGCCCATCACCACCAACCTTGCCTTGTACCTGTAAAGCTGTCTATTTTCATCCTGCTTCATCTTGAAGACCCACTTGCAGTGGATAGCTCGTTTACTGGATGGCAGTTCAGTAAGGGTCCAGGTCTCATTTTTCTTCGATGAGTACATCTCTTCCTCAACTGCAGCCATCCATTGCTGGACATCATCTCTGCTATGGATGCCATCGAAGGTTTCTGGCAAGTTGCCAATAAATGACTCAGCACCAAGAGCCAGTGTGACATTGTCATTTAGGTACATTGGTGCAGTGCGAGGTCTCTTGCTCCTACGCAGAAGTTCAAGTTCCTCACAAGGAGTCTCTTCTTCGCCGGGAATTGAGTCTGGTTCTCCTCCTGAAGACGGCTCCTCCTGCAATTCCTCAGTAAAAGCTTCATTTGGAGTCGAATTGATGACCTCAATAGCTCGAGACAGTGTTGAACCAGCAACACCACTGGTTATGAACAAATGTTCATCGACAATTATATCATGCCCACGAATGATTTTTCGTTCCTGTGGACACCACAGCCTTTACCCATTCGGGCAGTAACCAACAAAGTAGCACTTTTTCGAGTGGCTGTCAGGTTTACTTTTAAGAACTTGATTCGGTAATCGAAGATGTGCTCCACAGCCAAAAACCCTCAGTTTAAACATATCGGGCTTTACAGCATACCACAGTTCTGCTGGAACCTTGTTTTCAAGAGCTTTAGTAGGCGAGCTGTTTATTAGGTATACTGCAGTCATAACAGCCTCCGTCCAGAGTGACTTATCAAGAGAAGAATGAAGGAATAATCAACGTGTTTTCTCCATGATGCTACGTCCCATTCTTTCTGCGACGCCGTTCTGCTGACTGGTATACCTGATTGTAAACTCTGACTGGAAACCTTTCTTTTTTAAATAATCTATCATTGAGCTGTTGCCATAGCTTCAAATTGTTTGAAGTATGTAAATACTTCAGACTTTGCATTTAGAGTGTAAATGATTGTAAAGTGACTATAGTCATCAATCAGGGTAAGCATATGCCTCTTTTGATCATATTATACGGGCTTAATGGGCCCTACAAGATCACTGTGTATGATCTCCAAAGGACGCTTAGCTCTAATGCGTGGCTTTGTGTGAGGAAGACGCGTTTGTTTAGCCTGTATGCAAGAGTCACATAAATCAGAGATCGATCCATGATCAACCTTGATTCCATCTACAATCTTACTTAAGTGAACTAAACCAGTTTTGCCAATGTGACCAAGCCTTTTGTGCCACAAATCAGATGCTGCTACAATGGAACTAGCAACATTAGCACATTCTTTTTGACGAGGCGAAAGAGACATTGTATACACTTTACCAGATTGAGTGGCAGCAGCCACAAAAATATTGCCTTTCAAAATAGTAACTTTCCCCTTTTCAAACACAACTTTAAGCCCATTAGCGTCCATATTACTAACTAAGAGTAAATTAAATTGTAATCCAGGGACAATAAGTACGTTGGAAATTTTTATAAAGTTTTGATTACCTTTTTGAGTCCCAGACGCGTGTATATCTCCGATCTCTTCAGCACACAACATCGATCCTGATTTAGCAATTTTTATTTTGATAAACTTTGATAGGCGTCTCTTATTTGAGACCAAACTAATATTTTTATCACTGATCATATGTTCAGTAGCACCAGAGTCAAGCAACCAGACAGATCCATCACAACAAGCCACTGACGTTAACACAGTCAAACTAAATTCATCATCACTAGCTTCAGCTACATTTGCTTTACGTATTGAATTATTCTGCTGCTTCTTGCCTTTCCATTTTGGACAGTCTGAAAGAAAATGACCAGCTTTATGACATAAAAACACTTATTACCAGTTACTAGCTTTGAAATGCTTTGTGTACAAGTGGGACAACAATCCGACTGCGAAGATTTCAATTTTCTAGCCTTCTAATTAGTAACGCTAGAGAATGATTGGCTGCATCCATTGATACCTTCTGCTTGGAGTTTGCTCTGCTCATCAAGTAGGCGCGTTTTTACGAATGCCAGGTTGAGATTAACAGAAGATAATGTCTCTATGGCAGTGACAGTTACTTGATATTCAGATGGCATAGTCAAGAGAAGATGGCAGACAACATCAAATTCTTCGAGGTTAGCTCCCGACGATTTCAATTCCTGAATAGTACGATCAAACCTAATAAAATGCAATTCAAGGGTCTCTAAAGAGGGATCAAATTTCATCATCAACAAGGTTTTGCGTAGTAAAAGCTGCTTAGCAATACCTTTACGAGTGTAAGTTTTACAAAGCACTTGCAATATATCATAGGCGGTGTTCTTATCCTTCAAACAATCCAAGTGGCTGTCCGAGATTCGTTGTATAATCTGTGACTTACACTTACGATCGGCTTTCCGAAGCTTGTCCAGCTCTTTTTCCTTTTCCGCCTTAATTTCAACATTATCACTATGTAACCCAAGCTCTAAAGTTAGAGGTGTTCAAATACATATACAAAAACAATCTAATATTATAAAAAAAGAGGGATTCAACTAAATAGAAGTGCGTAGTGTGAATACTTTTTTTTGTGTTGAAAAATGCTGGGTACACATCATGTCCCCAGCGCACGCAAATCACTTCTAGAAGCTGGGATAATACGGTCCACCTTCACAGAATACCTAATATTACACGAAGAGGACGAAGACTTTGTAAAAAGGGGTTTGGATATTAAACATGACTAAACCTAGGGATAACATGACGTAACTACAATAGTAAAAGATTTCAAGCCTAAAGAGCATTTTGGTTTAATTTCTGCCAAATTTTATTATAGAACAATGCATATATTTTGAATAATCTTAAAGTTTCTCATAGATACAATAGTAGTAAAATAACTTTGACTAAGCTCAACAATAACAATCGATATTATTCAAATGAAAAAATATATTTCATAAACATTTACTCTTTTTTCTTTTTCTAATATTTTATTAGATACCATGGAACTATTATGTGAATTTACTATCAACGCATGACATTAATAACTTTGAGTAAGACAATCTCTAATATTATAGATGATTTCTCCAATACAACACATTTCTGTACTAGTTGCGAAAATACAGCATATTCGTTAAATGGTTTAAGGTTCTTTGTTTATACCTAGGTAACAATAATACGCAAAAGTCACTAAATTGTGAATGTACAGGAATACTCTAGTTACCTAACCTTCCTAAGTAAAACTTTACTTAGAACACACTTACAAGTATGATAAACAAAATTAATTGTATATTTATCCCTGACAAGCGTAACGCATAACTTTCCAAACATTTGAAATTTGACATCATGTTCTTAAAGAACTTTCCCACATAAATATTTACTAAATTCATATTGCAACACCATTCTCAAGCGACATAAATAAAGTTAAATTGATCTGCATAACTGTCAAGCGTAACGCATAAATAACATTTGAAAAGTTCTGACCTAATGTTATAAACAACTTTCCCACATTAATATATACTACACTCATATTGTAACATAAATCCCAAGCTAAATAAATAAAGCTAAATTGATAATTATAACTGTCAAACTTTAATAACATTTGAAAAGTGCTGACCTAACGTTATAAACAACTTTCCCACATTAATATTACTAAACTCATATTGTAACACAACTCACAAGCAAAATAAATAAAGTTAAATTGAATGTTCTGCAAAAAGAACGAAGATTCATACAAGATCTAAATAATTACATTTTATAAAAAAAGGAAATGACCAAAATGGAATTTTGAATAGTTTATAATATTTTGAGTTTACGCCGAAAAATAATTTCATCTTACATTATATTAATATGTCCAGGAAGCCTCCTGCCTCATCCTACAGTGTCCAAGCCTAATCCAAGAGTTGTCTCATACTTGACGGACGGTTCTTTATATGGTGCACACTCGTCGAACAATCGAGATGGGATTAACAAAAAGGTGGGGATCACTGAGATACACACACGGGAAGGGGGAATGCGCGCGGCACTAGAAACGTCGATTTTCTTCTGGCAAGGTGTGACAGTTACTACCCCTTTCTAGCATGTTCTCGTTGTAGATGTTGGGTGGTATTGAGCAGGGTGGTGGTCTCTAGCGGCGAAATGCGGCACTAGGCTCGGCGCTGATAGTTGTTCGCGGGTTGTTGTTGTTACCAGACGTGTTATTAGTCGAGGTGCCTGGCCTGGTCGGTGCGATTGGGTAAGTGTATTATGATTGACTTGCCCATTTTGTTTACTTGGAGCATAAATGCTACAACTAGACGCAATTTTCAGCAAGTCCCGATAGTCACCTTGAATAAAGGGCAACAGATCGATTTCATCTAGAAGAGTTTCTATCCGAAACTTCCAGTTGTCAAAATTAGTGCCATCGAAAAGCGGAATTCTGTACGTTTTGTCTTCTTCTAAAACCATTATGGCGATGGTGGTTGGCAACGGTGTCACAAACAACAAGCAAACACGTAGAGCTCACGCGTATTACAGTGAACACTTGACTTATAGGTTTATCCGTCCTAAAATCCACAATCACAAGCCTGGGCCCAAAACCTGTCAGAGTACACAAGTTTATAGAAAAAATAACGGGTTGTAGAATTTACAGTACATGCTGTAACTAAGAACATGACTCAACTGTTACACAGGTTTATAAGTATGGACACAGATTAGATACAAAATTAACGACACATTTAACGATGGTACCAACCTAAACTATAATATCCCTGCATAGAATTGCATAGTTTAATACTATTCACTTAAATTGCTTGGTTAAGTGTTTATTTAAAAAGGCTTAAGAAATAGTTTCTCCACAAATTTGCATTTGTTTATGGCTTCTAATAGTGTTACCTGTGTCAGTAGCATTTGGGAAACGTGCTTTCGAAAGCCATCTCTGATTCAAAATCGTTTGTGGTCAACCAACGATGAAGATAGACTAACCAAAATATTTGATAGCTTTGAGCGTTTAACATAATTTTGTGAAGGAGATAAGCTTTGAGGACATTATTGATAAATTCACCAAAATGAAGGCTAGGAAAATTGTTCTCAAGGGATGTGAGTATAAACTAACCTAAGTATTTCAGAAAAAGAATAATGTAGTTTAACAAACGAAGGAAACTAAGCAAAATTAATTAATAATTTTGTTTAAAAGGGGGCCTCCAAAATACAGTTGCCCCAAATCCCCTGAATTCCCTGGATGGCCCTGCAAGGTGCTAACCAAAGAAATTGGTAATGTGCGTGGGAACGTAGACGAACACGCAGAAATAATCTATATGCCAGAGACAAAAATTAACCAACTAAAACACTACTCTAGGAATTCTAACATTGAAATAGGAAACATACCGGAGAAAATAAGACAAATATCTTATGACGCTCATGACACAGCTGGAGCAGCTTGTCAGTATTGAAATTACTAACACCTATATTGAAGCTGTTCATCTAGTTCATAAGGCCAACAACTCTTCTAACACACCAAAAAGAATAATATAGTTTGCCAGTTCTTAACAATAAAGAAGAAGAAATAACTCATCCAGGGAGTCAAATTTAGAATAGGGTTAACGTCTGATGATCTTGATTTGTCTGGGTCTCATCAGGAGAGCTACATAAGTGAGCACCTTTCTCATTATTATTATTAATTAAGTGTTCTGTCTTATGACAGATCCATTCTTTTTATCAGAGAACTTAGACCCCCAATACACCTTATCCTTCACCTCCTCCTTAAGTTCCCAGAATTTTCTACTCTTCTTCAAGTCATAGAATATTTGAATCATCTTTATTCCTGAGCTCCTCTTTCCCTCAGCCTTTCCTTCTATGACGTCGTAGAGAAGATAGTTCTTCCTATGGATGTGTTCAATCCATTTGGCTTTATACCGCGGAATCACATCCAAAATGGTCCTTTTCCCACCCACTCTTCTTAAAACTTCTTCAATTGTCACCCTGTCTGTCCACTTGATCTTCTAAAGTCTTCCCAAATACTACATTTCAAATCTCTCTTTAAGTATTTATTTTCCATCTTTATAAGAATCCAAGTTTCTGCTCCATACAGTGTGATGCTCCAAATGTGATTTTTCATCAGTTTCTTACTCAGTTCCAAACTCAACTGGGTGGTCAGCAGTAACCTCTTTTTTTTAAATGCTTCTTCTACTATGGAAATCCTCGACCTAATTTTCTTTAGTGCAGTAGGCATCCTTTGTCAGCAGACTTCCAGCCCCTGGTTTCTTAATTGGATATTCATCTGTTCTTCGTGTATTTAAATCACTCTAATTTTTGACTTCACATTGTTTATTTTCATGCCATATCTTCTCCCTATCTCCACCAGCTAGTCCAGAATTTCCTGCACCTCATCTTTATTTTTGGGCAGCAACGTTAGATCATCTGCGTATTGTATTGTGTTGATGACGTGTCTTCCTATTCTGAAATTGCTACGTCCCTCCAGGACTTCCCTGACAAGCCACTCCCCATACAAGTTTAACGACTGGTTGACAGACAGCATTCCTGTCTCACTCCTCTTCCTATCTCTACGTTGTTAGCTCTCCGTCATTCAACCTCACCTTCATTGGCTGTCCCAAGCACTGGTTTGCAATCAGCCTTCTGTCCCTCCAGTTGATGCCGATGTTCTTCAGTATTTCCATCGGTTTCTTTCCCTTCACTCTATCGAACAGCTTTTTCCAGTTGACAAACCCAATGTAGACCTCTTCTTTGACTTCCGGCATTCTCTTTGAAATTATTCTTAGCGTCCCGATGGCATCTCTGGTTACTTTTCTTCTTCTGAATAAAAATTGTTTGTCTTCCATCACACTTTATATTTTCTGTCCCAGTCGTCTGTTGAGTATTCTTGCCACGATCTTACCCACATGACAGATGAGGCTGGTGGTCCTGTGGTTACTGTATTTCTTGTCTTGTTTCTTCTTCTTTAGATCCACCATGGTTACGTCTAGAAAGTCTTTGGGCCATTCTCCTGTTTCAGAGATCCTATTTATAAGTTTTGTTTGAGCCATCAATCCGTAGTTTCCCAATTCCTTCAGAAGGTCAGCTGGTATATCGTCATATCCAGCAGCTTTACTTCTTCACATGTCCTTTATGGCCAGCTCCACTTCACTATTTATAATGATGTGTCTTTTTTCGTCTTCCCCTACCTTGTCTTCTGCTTCAATCTCCAGTTTCTGTAGTCGATTTTCCTTGTCGTACAGTTTCTATATATATCTTTTCCAAATCGGAAAAACATCTTTATGATCCATCAGCATCTAACCTTTGGGGGTTTCAATTCCTATTGTTCGCACAACTTTGTTTTCTTCCTCTCCCAGTTCCTTTGCTTTAGGTACATGTGGTCACACCTTCCTTTTTAGTTAAATAATCCCATCGCAAGTCTTCTCCACATAATCTCTCCTCGCTTTGTATGTTTCTCTGCTTAGCTCGCTGTTTAGCCTCATATATTCTTTTTTGTTGATGTTTTTCTATTTCCTTTTTTCTTTCATTTTCTGAATAATTTATTTTGTTACTGAGGGTTTTCATACAGTCCTCTTCGCTTTTTCAACAGTGTCACTAAGCACATTAAAAGAATATTCTTAACACTATTTCATTTCCGTTCTGTAATTAAACTGTCCTCTGTCATCGCACTTAACATTTTTCTAGTGAATTTCTCACATTGTCACTCTTACTTTTTAACTTAACAATTACCACCTTGGTTTTCATTGGTTATCTTCCTAATCTTCTTAAGTATTGTTTCAATGTAAGCCATCAGAAGGTTGTGGTCTTGTCAATGTCAGTACTTGGCAATATTTTTACATCCTTCACTACCTTCCTGAATCACTGTTTGACAAGGATGTTATCTAGTTTGTACCTGCTGATGTCTCCTGGGCTCTTACATATATAATATAGTTTTGTCTTCAATTTATATAACCAGGTGTTTGTCACCACCAGATAATTCCACTGGCAGAATTCGATGAGCATCTGTACTTTTTGTTTCTCTTTCCCAGTCCATGTGGCCCTATGATCTTCAGCTCCCCGTCCCTCTCCGACTAAACTGTCCCAATCCCCTCACTTCCCCTCTTCCATTATGTTGAATAATTACTTCAAATTCATAGTATACACTTGTTCAGTGTTTAATTTCACAAACATTAATTTAATCACTATGACACATAACTTTAGTGGCACTTTTTACAACTTCAATCATCATTACTATTGCCAGTTCTTTTTCGGAACTCTCTTCGCCTGAACAGAATATTTTTTTCCCCAGAAACTATTTCACATTGATCTTTCCACCAGACTTTACTTAAGCCCGCAATGTTCACACCACACCTTTCCATTTTCAAATTTTCTAGTTTGCCATACCTTCTCATCATCCTTACATTTCATCTGCCTATACTGAAAGGGAAAGTTTTATTTGATGATTCTTTGTAGATCGCTACTACTTCAGAAGGAGCGATCTACAAAGAATCATCAAATAAAAGGAGATAAAGGGGAACTAGTCTATCTCCGGAATTTTTTACCCCAGGAAGAGCCATTATTGGTTTTGCTCCCTTGACAAAAGGAGTTTCAGGAAAAAGATAGTGTGGCAGTTTTCCCTTTTCCTATCAACACTGCAGTGCCACGGCCGAACTACCACTCCATGCCGTTACGCCAGTGGCTGTTTGATCTTGAACCATCTCTAGCATTATTTTATCTGTACCTCATGTTGATCCTGATACCACTGCTGCCCGGCACCAGCCACATTACCTCGTGCAGGGGAACGTGATATACCCCCCTTCACTGGGTCCTTACAGAACTTAGCCACTGATTACTTTACCAAGACCGTTAGGATGCCGTAATGTTGGTGCCATTTACCACCCCCACTACATGGAAGCGTCTGTTAAATTTTACCCGTGTGGACTCATAAAAAGCTCTTGCTCTCTGGTGTCCCATGGGCCGGGTTAAGGAGCATGTATGAGACCATGCTGCCCGGCATAACACAGGCCTATTTATTATGGCCAAAAAATCAAGAAAGGAAAGGTGTATCGATTCTTAAGGGTGAAAGATTGCAAATTATTTATACGGAAAAGTGAAAGTAGTCGAGTCATACCCATACTAAAACACGCTGATTTTGATCTGTTGTAGGATGAAAGGTGCTTTACACACCGAAGGGTCTATTTCCAACCTTTTTATTATTTTTTTGTTATTTTTGAATTTAGTACATCTATTTTATATATCATCTTTTTTTTTTTTCAAATATATTGCTACTTAAGCATATATTCTATCAATGGCCATATTGCCCTAAAATGTGGTTGATTTTAAACTAGTTTCATGAACATTTTTAAAATCAAAATTCTAGGGTTTACAGAACCAAATTAATTGATTTCAAACTTAGGGATCTATAAAACATAGACATTGTGATAGTATTAAAGAAACCTGGCTAAATTTCTCTGTGTAGGATGAAGAATTGTTTGACATTATTATTTTATCATTTTTTGCACCATATCTTTCTACCCTTTCAAGCTATACGCCTGTTTGACAGTATAGAAGGGATGGATAAATCACAAAACACCACAAAAAAGATATTTTGGGTGAGTCTTATTGGGGATATATAAATCCTTCACTAGCAAAAAGTTAATTCACTTACAATAAGGCACAATAGAAGACCTGTAGTTTGAAATTGTCAGCTTTAAAAATAAAAGTAGGGACAAAAACCTACCGGGAAAGTATATCTATCGCCTTCTACAAATACACTAACTTTCAAAAGTTATTTTGATTCTTTATCGTCCAAGTTTATATTTTTTATAATACTATTAATACGAGTTTTCTAGTCTGATTTAATATTACAGGTAGTGTCTGGTTGAACATTTGTGATAAGTGCAGGCCCCTTATTCCTATAATTAATGACAATCCTAAGGTTACGTGCTTCTTAAATTGTAAGTCTTTCTATAACTTACAAACAGTAAATAATGTTCCCAACATAAGAAACAACGACCTGGACTTATTATTACCTAATTCATAAATCCAAGTACATCACCACTGCTCCACCCACCCTCAAGTTGGACACTCAGGTGGTAGTAACACTTTGTTCAATATCAACCAGACATACGCATGGAAAATAAGTAAAAAGGATATCTCACGTTCTGTGAAAGAATGTGACCTCTTGTGACACGAACCCGAGGACCTCCTTAGAAAACCGTCGCCTGTTTAATTATTATCATTTCCTTGGCTGGACTATGACTCCCCGAC